>VZTO01016886.1:0-10197 GCA_013400615.1 Syrrhaptes paradoxus | reverse complement strand
AGAACACGACTTGTTTAATTTTTCCTTTTTAAACACATTACATACTGTAAGTTTCTCCATCCATTCTGCTTTTGGGTATTTTTGTTTCAACAGATGTTGCTTTTCTGACCCTTAAAGAAGCAGACCATTTGAAACAAACAATTCAATTACCTTATTTATGAGTTGCTTCTTAGATTCTTCTTTTTATTTATTCCCATCATTTTATTAATTGTTCTCTGATTTTCCTACTACATTCTTTAATAATTCACTTTTCCCACTCAGAAATGAACTTTTAAAGAAGCAATTGCCAGACCTGAGAAGCCACTTGGTCCATTTCCATCCATTCTACTCAGACAGTTGTATTCCATTGTAGTCTGGCCTCCAAGGATGCTTTTCGTTAACATGTCATTGTTTCTCAACAACATTTAAACAGTTGAAACAAATGTTTTTAGTTTATATATCTTATTTTTCAGCATACTTTTTAAAGCTTTTTCCATAAAGTAACAGAAGTTGAGCAACTAATAAGAGCTGTACTCCTAGGATTTCTTCCCCACACATCTTCTCCCAGAGAATCCACATTCACTTAGAGTGTGACTGCTTCAGGGCTCTGAAATTATTTATTGGTCCTTTACTTATGAATCACCAGTCAGGCCTCCTGAATAAGACTTTGCTTTCTCCCATTACTTTCAACACAAATATATATTTAAATGACTCAGATCTAAGACTACTTACACACTTATTCTCTTCAATATGCCAATTAATATTGCTGCAAAAATTCATAGAATCATAGAATCATTAAGGTTGGAAAAGACCTTAAGGATCATCAAGTCCAACCCAACACCACCTAACTCACTAAACCATGGCCCTAAGCACCACATCTACACGTTTCTTGAACTCCAGGGATGGTGATTCCACCACTACCCTGGGCAGCCTGTTCCAAGACCTGATCACTCTTTCAGTGAAGCAATTTTCTCTAATATCCAGCCTAAACCTCCCCTGGTGCAACTTGAGGCCATTTCCTCTTGTCCTATCACTTGTTACTTTAGAGAAGAGGCCAGCACCCACCTCACCACACCCTCCTTTCAGGCAGTTGTAGAGAGTGATAAGGTCACCTCTCAGCCTCCTCTTCTCTAGACTAAACACCCCCAGCTCCCTCAGCTGCTCCTCGTAAGACCTGTGCTCCAGACCCTTCAACAGTTTCGTTGCCCTTCTCTGGACCTGCTCCAGAACCTCAATGTCCTTCTTGTGGTGAGGGGCCCAAAACTGAACACAGGATTCAAGGTGTGGCCTCACCAGTGCCGAGTACAGGGGCACAATCACTCCCCTAGTCCTGCTGGCCACACTATTTCTGATGCAGGCCAGGATGCCATTGGCCTTCTTGGCCACCTGGACACACTGCTGGCTCATGTTCAGCTGGCTGTCAACCAGCACCCCTAGGTCCCTCTCTGCTGGGCAGCTTTCCAGCCACTCTCCCCCCGAGCCTGTAGCGTTGCAGGGGGTTGTTGTGACCAAAGTGCAGGACCCAGCACTTGGCTTTATTGAACCTCATACAACCGGTTTCAGCCCATCGGTCCAACCTGTCCAGATCCCTCTGCAAAGTCTTCCTACCCTCAAGGAGATCAACACACCCGCTCAATTGGGTATCATCAGCAAACTTACTGAGGGGGCACTCAATCCCCTCATCCAGGTCATCGATAAAGATGTTAAACAGGACAGGCCCCAAAACCGATCCCTCGGGAACACCACTGGTGACCAGCTGCCAGCTGGACTTAACTCTGTTCACAAATGATCAGCGTACCACCCCTAGGTTTGTCTGTAATGGGCCTGGTAATTCCCCCTTCCCCCTTTGAACCTAGTTTAAAGCGCTCTCGATGAGCCCTGCCAGCTTACAAGCGAGAATCCTCACCCCACAATGAGACACGTAAACTCTATCTGTCGCTAACAGGCCTGGTGCCACATAATCCTCCCTATGGTCAAAAAAACCAAAATTGCACCTCTGGCACCAGCCTCTGAGCCACGTGTTGATCAGGTGTGTTCTCCTGATCCTCTCAGTATTCATCCCTGACACTGCGCGGACTGAGGAGAACACGACCTGTGCTCCTCTAATCTATCGCCCCAGTTTTGGTTTAAACTATTTTTTTGTATTGCATATTTTTCTTCTGATGCTAAAGCTTACAGAATAGCAGCTTCTTTCAAGATTTCCAGAATTCTCTTTTCTTTCTCTCTCTTACCCTCCAATCCCTCTTTTTCACACCTCTTAGTGATGTTATGTTATTCATGCACAACTGTTTGAAGTTTCAATCTTATTTGAAACAAAAACTAGGAGATGACAACCCTCAATATGCATTTGCTTCTAAACCTCCTCAATCTAGATGTAGGAATGGAAGCAGAATTTCATGCCTGTGAAGTAAAAAACAGTTGCAGAACTCCCTCCAAAACGTTGACCTCTAATCAGCTGTCATGGAAGAGACCAGTGTTCCACCTCTACACCATCCCCACAGGTCAAGCAACAGTCATAGTGACACACAATGAATCCAATAACTTGAGCTCTCCTGACGAGGAGGTTTTTTTCAAAGTATCAGAAGCAAAAAATTATCTTGACCACATAGTTAAAAAAAAAAGTTCTGAAAACAGTTTGTACGTAAAAAACATAACCATTTCAGAATTATAACGCTATATAGAAAAAAACATGTGTAACTTACATTTCTCTCTGTTGTGAAATATTTTTATCACAAATATTTTCGAGACATTTGGGGTTTCAGAAAACAAAAACCTTAGTAAAGAAGCAGTAACTATTTTGTACAAAGGAGCACAGATTATTACTATAATGAATTTTTCATTTCTATTGGTGTGGACAAACTTTATTAAACTATAAGTTAATTTCTTCCAAATGTGCATTTGACGCTATCTGGCAGTAAGCTTTAATTATATAGGAATTCCGGAAGTTAACAAGCCAGGATCATTAACAAAAAAATACAGTTTGCATATTTTTATTTATAGGGTTTATACCTCTATCACAATCTAAAAATATACACACAGGTACATGCTTAAGAGTATTGTAAGACAAAAGGCATACTTTAGCTATAGAAAAGCTAATACACCGGAAACCCAATTCATCATACCGTTCTTCATTATACCCATAGCCAGAAAAATTATCCTTGTACCAAAAGAAAAAGTTTTACATTTCAATCTTTTATGGACTAACTTTCAAATTGTTACAGGATAAATGGGGTTAGAATCACAGAATAATACAGGCTACAAGGGATCCCTGCAGGTCTCTAGTCCAGCCCACCACTCAAAGCATGGCCAGCCTGAAATTTAGATCTGGTTGCCCCAGAACTCATCCTGGCAAATGATGAAAATCTCTGAGCACAGAGATTCAACAGCTTCTCTGTTTATCCATTCTCATTGTGACCTTTTCCCCCTCACTGGAAGATTCCTAACTGCAGCTAGGGACATTGTCCTTGCCTCGTATCTTTGCACCACACACCTTTGACAGGAGCCGGGCTCAATCTTCCTTAAAACCCTTCCTTCCACTCTTAGGTAACTTACAGTTGTAACTATAACCTTAACAGAAAGTGTGTGAAAAGAATAAAGACCACAACTTTAAAATAAATCACGTCAAAAATACAAGTATAGCCTGAGCAACAGAATCACAAGCACCCACTCAGTAATGCTCCTGATAAACATAGACAATACAGAGCATCAAGTTGATTCAGACACAACACACTAAATTATCAATAATTCTTTTTCAAGGAAGAACAAACCTGGGCCACTTTAACGGAATTTTGAGTAGAACCACCAGCATGATATTCTACTTTGAACTTTTTCACAAGTTCTTCAAATCTGTTAAAAAAAAAAAACAGAGAAGAAAAGAAGTTAAACTCCACTTTTTTATTCTTTTCAAAAGAAAACATGAAGATTAGAAGTAGACAATCATGTTATTTGCAAACAAGACATTCAGTTACATTAGCTGTTACGTATGTTGCAATCTGGAAACATCCATTTAGATTTTGTCCAAATTACAAAGCAAAGTGTGACATCAACTTGAATTCTTTATCTTAAAGTTGCAAGTGGAGTAAACAACTGAAAAAAATTATCTGAAGCATAAGCTTGATTGTAATGAACTACTCTATTGATAAAATATATGCTTAAAAAATTATATAAATGAAGACATTCAGATACATATTCCAGCTCATCAAAGCTAGAAACAGAATGTAAAATTAACTGAGAAGATTGAGAAGATCTGGTGTCTATACAAATCTACTAGTATGTGAGAAAATCTGATAACAGAAAAGCCAAGTGTCTCCCAACGAGCTTTCAAATCCTTCAAGTCATACTATTATGAAAGCATAGCATTCTCTGGTAACATTCAGTAGTATATAAATAGATTTGAATGTTAAATATTTAAACTTTTAACGGAAATATCTACCTTCATATTTCATATCAAACTTTAGCACTAAGACACAGATAAAGTTCTGTAAGACACTCTTCCTTGTCTAATGTATGTTTGCATCCCTGAGCACAGCACACCACAGCTTAAGAACCAGCATTCTCTCTAATCACACGCTACAGAAAAGGGAAGTGTCACAGAAAAGGAAACTAGAATGAGGGAGTTGAGGAGACTGCAGGGAGGCTGTGCACAAACACAGTATCATGCCTTAAAGTTCTAAGCACACTTCAAAATGAATGGATTAAAAAGCAGGATTAATAATCTCAGAAGACATTAGACTCAGAAGGAAGTACTCCTGCAGACAGGATAAAAAGCTTACTGTAGAATTTGTTTGCACATTTGAGGTTCAAAATGACCTCAAGGTCAACCAAAATTAATAGCACAGATTTTCCCCCCAAAAGTCTATAAACTTTAGATGTTTACCTTTAACAAATGAAGCTTGCACAGTTAGACATATTGAAATATATTTTATTGTATTCACCTTTGGCATCTTTTGAAACAGTGACACATCTTTACTTCAGACACAGTGAAAAATGAACACTATCTGTCAACCCTACCCTTCTTCTCCCCCTCTCAACCCCAATATCCTTATAGTATGTGAACAATGGCTTTGGGGATTGATTTGTCAAATAATGACTTGTATGTAAAAGGTTTTGATTTTCACTACGTTACTAATAAGAGCATTTTTATTTATACACTACTTTCCATTTAAAATGCTTGAATAATGAGCTACTCAGTCTGGAAAACTACCAATGGATAGACAATTAGAAAGAACCAAGAGCTAAATTACTACATATGCTTTTCACAGTTACTCACACTACTAATTATCCACCAATTCTATGTCAAGCAATTGAAACTTCAGATGATAGTAAGCAGCTGAAGGTGGGAAAAAATAATGAAAAAACAACAGGTCTCCTAACAATTGGTGCTCAAGCAAAGACACACAAACTGTCATGAACCAATTAAGTATTTTGGCAATATTTTTTCCTCAATTTAATTCAGATTTTACCATCTCAATCAATTTGAGTTTGTACTGCCCAAATCACATAGTTATTTTTGTGTTCTTGTATATCTACAAGCATGCCAGTTGATACTTTAATTCCTTTACCTAAAGACATCTGATGTTTCTATGTCCATATTACTTAATGGCATGTTAAACCTTATAAACTTAGTATACCATAGTTGATCGCCTAGGCTAGCAGCTCTAAATCTAGGTGAGTGTGTATTTAAATACTTCTCTTGCAGTTTGAATAAATAAAATAGATGGTATCTGAATTTGGGAAAAAAAATGAAAACAGCCTTAACACATCACATGTATTATGAAGATTTCAAGGTGACAGCTATGTAATCTAAGAATTAATCTGAACAAGTTATTTTACAATTACTTAATAGATTAGGACAAACACTGGCAACTATCTCTTACTACTTCAGGTTGAACATTAGAAGACTTAACTCCTTTTCTTCAAATTAACACCTCTAAAGGTCTGTTACATAAAATCAAACACAAGTTTGTACAAATGCAAGAAAAGTAATTTTTGCTGGTCATTTTCCATGACACACCGAAAGAACAATATAAACTGATTATGGTGTTTTAATCCACAAGAGCCTGATAACTGAGTTGTATCAAGAATGACCTCAAAATTAAGGATACCAATAGCTTTTTATCTTAAGAAAATTAACAGTTAGATAACCATTTTTCAAAATGTCAGGAGATGGCACAGGTAACTTTGTCGCAGTCTGCTGTATGTCTGACCTGCAAAGAGAAGACTCCATCATTCCAACATGCCTCAGAAATATGGTATTTGCTTTTTTTAAAACTCTCCACTTTAATGAAGGAAGTTCAACCCTAGAAACTGCTCTGAAGCCTGGGAATGCTAAACAGGGCTCCTGTGTGTGCTTCAGGACTAAGCTGTTATCACACTTAGGATAATTAGAACCTTATGAGCAAGACTGAATAATATTTTTGTTTCATGTTCTGCAATTGTTGTTTTTTTTGAGTATTTCTTAAGGCTGCGCCGTATTCTGAGAACTGTGACCCTTCTGCTGACCTAGCAATATACCATTACCTTAAATAACAGAACAATAAATCCCACAATCAGCACCATATAGAGGGGCCCCTATTTTTGAATCCATGAATTTGTTCTCCACATTACAATATACTTTAACAAAAACAAGTTTGCATTTGCAGTAGCATATGTTTTCAGCTGTGATACTGCTGATCAACTCTAGCACTGACCAAAGAGGATATGTTAATGTTTTGCTCACTTATACTAAAGGCAATAGCCATTCTGTCAGTTGGGCTTTTTTTTCTCCCGTTTAAAAAAAGGATTTACTCCTAATTGAACTCGATACTGAGAGGTGAGCCTTTTCAGTAGCTTCACTTTTGACAAAATTAATGGCTATAAAAAAAAGAGTGTAAGGAAGTAATGGAAGAAGTTATTTTATGAAAGACTACAAACAAGAATGAGAATAAAATGTTTATGCTTTTTTTTTAAACAAAATATACCTCCTTATATTACAGGAGGTGATGGCTTATTTTCAAAAGGCACAGACTCCTCTTACATAAGCCATACCACTATCTCAAACTGGAGACAGCTGTTAGAATTTTCCCCCAGTAAATATCACTGCTTACAATTTCACCTTTCTGTTTGTCACTCAAACCATTCATAACCTGAATATCACTATTCATCTTCTCTGTGTCCTCTTACCAAACTATGCTTAAATCTTACGCTATTCCTTCTCACAGCACCTCTCAAGAAGCACCATGTCCTGTACCGTGCAGATAAATGCACTCATCTCTCATCTTAATACGTAATCCCTTCAGACAGCTGCAAAGATCATCTGCATCAGCTATCCCTCTGACCAGTTCACCTCTCTCCACACTCGTCTTCTAGGCTTTTCTCAGTCATTTCAAGCAGAAGCTACTTTTCTTCATTTTCAAGGCCCTGCAAAGAGTTATGGCACTGAACATACCATCCTTCATTTGGTAACTTCAGACTTAAAACAGCCTCTGAGCACAAAGTAGTCAAAAAAAATTTTTTTTTCCTC
This sequence comes from Syrrhaptes paradoxus, assembly GCA_013400615.1. Lineage (NCBI taxonomy): Eukaryota > Metazoa > Chordata > Aves > Pterocliformes > Pteroclidae > Syrrhaptes > Syrrhaptes paradoxus. Next base: position 2,717 of record VZTO01016886.1, on the reverse strand, counting down.
ACTAACCTATTATATAATCTAATGTCCAGTTACTAGAATGTTCTATGAATATTAGAAAATCTACTTTAGATCTTGCTTCAGACTATCTTTCACTATAAAGTCTAAAAAAAAAAGTTAAAAAAAAAATCAGCAAGGCTGTGTGATTTCCTGAGGCTATTCCCACCACAATGACTAGCAATCCCCTCCTGGATCAACAACCATGTTTCATAACTTGCTTTACACACAGAATATGAGGCTTTTTAGACCTGGGACTTTCTTCTTGTTCTATGTTACACAGCAACACTCACAGTCATGTTTGTCTCACCATGGTTTCAAAACCAAACTGTCAACAAAAATAAGCACATAAAACGTTCCCTACAACTGAAGGTAGACAACACAAGGCAATGGAGCTACAGTAAGGAAAATTAAAGCAATTCAAGCAATGCTGTTAAGTTTTTGGACACAACTTATATTAGACAAAGAAACTCCTTTTGAAGATCAAAATGGACATAGAATAACAACATTTGTCTGTCTTATATAGAGATAGCACCAGGAAAAAACACTTCTGATGCATATGTCAGAAGCCACTTATCTGCAAGAAGTAGAGAAAAGTAATCTCTTGTTTTTCAGCAGTGTGTTGCCCTGGATATCTTTTGATATATCTGCTTATTACCTAAGATGTACTCAATAGCATACATCAGCAGAGAGCTACACTTTAAAAAATCAGCTGCCAAAAACAGCTAGAGAGAAGAGAAAAATAGTTTGCCCTTTTTGCTTTTGTATGCCAGATAATGACAGCCTGAACATAAGACAAGAATCTGGTTATTTTGTGTAACAATAATACAATATTTCTAGTGGATTGTACTTTTTTGTTTGGTATTATGAAAAGCTTCAAAACACTGAGATGGAAACCTCTTAAATAATCAATAAAAGGTTGCAAGTTGCACATAAGTCTGTAACTTCTTTTTCTTTGGAGATAAGTTGGGGCTGGGGAGGCAGCCTTTGTTGATCCCCCTAGAGAGGAAGGTAGACTAGGATTTGGCATGTTTTCAAGCTATTGGATGAACTTTAATTAGATTTTAATTAAAAACCATAATTAATGGTGATTCTGCCACCCTTCCCAGATATTTATTTTTAGTTGCAAGAAGGAGTCATACTAAGACGTGGCAATAGCTTAAAAGTTCAGCTGTGAGGAGAACCAGACTAATACACTGACAGTTAGATGTTTGATCCTTTTAATTGCATTTTTAAAATCTACTTAAGCCTTCAAATTAAGTAACCTGTGTCAGAATGTCTATGAAATCACTCCATAAATTAAAGAAAAAAAATATGAGTGACCATCACATTATACAACCTGTTTAATAATACTAGAAGCTCAGTAAAACTACCAAAAAGTACCAAATATTATTTTCATTTTTTTAAGAAAACCCTCAAGGAATACATCAACACAAACAGTTAACTAATGCGAAACCTGCATCCTGATTGTGCTGCAGGGCATGGCAGAAGTGTTACGCATACATCTGGACAAGCCTGTTGTCTGTCACATTCTCAGTTTCATCACAGCCTGGGCTGATGCCAGAATGATGTAGGCAGACACACCACCAGGCAGATGGGGTACACGTTATAGAAAGACAGCCTTCCCTGGTCAGCGTTAGTAGGCAAGCTGAAGCCCTCATAATTTGATCCTCAGTAAAATCTAATTCAGATTTAAGGAAAAGGTCTAGTCTCCAGATTCAAGCATTATAATTACACAACAAGGTATTATTTTTAAACAGAAGTAAAAAGGAGAATATTTTAGAATACGTTCTGTGGGTAAAAGGAGAAGTAATTCATATTTTTAACTCTAAAGAGTGTACCTAATTTCTCTATCTACATTGTACAACTCTNAATCACAGAGGTATATGAGAAAACTGTGTAACAGCTGCTTGGCAATGACTGACTTTACCCAGAGCTAGTTCTTCTCCTTATTAGCTTGGCACAGAATTAAAGAGCTTGGAAATGGGTCAGGGAGTAGAGGGGAAGAATGAAACACGCTAAAAAAGGAAGTATTGGAGACAGGTTAGCACCATGGACATACAACAGAAAGCCAAATGTGTTAGGAATATGATTGCTACAATTGAGTATAGTAGATACTTTCTCCTTTATTTATAAATTTCAGAAAACAGTGACTCTTCATGGAAGTATTTATTGTTGCAAACTAGAATTTCACAAAGTATTTTCCTAATCACCTCATCCAAACAAACAGCAAATGAAAAAAGCCAGTAATTCTGACCAGGTTAGGATTATGAGTACCAAATGTTAATATATGAAAGAAGAAAAAAAATTGCATAGGCAAATTGCAAGATTCATAGCTTTGAAATATTTTACCACAAATGTTAGTGAGGTTAAAAAAAATGCACTTAAATGTCAGTTTGATAAAAGCCAAAAGAACATTTTCCACATGTGTTTGCATTTAGGCATATTGAAACAAGATGGAAAAAGTAACAGTCATTCAAATGTAAGGTTAAAACATCAGCTCTTAAGGATCATGATTTAAAGACATTTCTCAAAGCAATTTTTTTTCTTTTCTCAGCAAAGAGTCAGACAAATTTATGCGAGTGTTCTTGAAACCCCCCCTTATTCCAGATTATCTGGATATCTTCCTCCTCTACATTATCTCAAAAATGTACATGATTACACTCAGAAGCATCAGCCACAACAAGGCAAGTTTTACTGATGAAATTCTGAAATGCTCTAGG
>VZTO01016882.1:0-92142 GCA_013400615.1 Syrrhaptes paradoxus | reverse complement strand
TGTGTAGGTATTGAAAATAAGGTTTAGCTACTTAAATGCATGATGCTGTTATCTAGAGCATTGTATACCCTATTAGTGGCTTTCAGCTGGGGATGTAATCCAGGGAAGTTTTCAGTTAACTCAGAATTATATACCTCTAACTGGTTAGTGAGAATCCACTTTATTCACTAAAATACTTGTCTTATCCCCATTATTTTGCTGATCAACAAATTGCATACACAGTATCCATGAGGAATGTTGCATACATCTGTTCAGCTTACAATTTGTAAGACACACACAAATACAGTATGTGTGTGTCTGCCTTTACATCTATTCTACATACTTGAAAAAGTTAAAAAAAAGACTTCCTATTGAGAGTCTGAGCAAGAGTAACTGGTGTGGTAGGTACATATGCACACTCAAGTTTGTGTACCTTTGTATGTGTTTGAGTCTTTTTACTCCTTCTTGCAGAACATTTTTCTGTGACAGTTTGTTTACCCTTTTCGCCTGACTATTCTTTTTTCTTTTGTTACTACAAGCCCTTGGATTCAAGTAAAGATTCGCCCCTGGTGACATTGTGTTATGGACTGTGTGTTCTAGGGCGGAGAGCGCTGGGAACAGCTTCACATCATATGTCTAGGTAATAAAATACTGTTGTTGTAAGCTACCCTTTGTCAAAATGCCTCACGGTTTCTAGGTTAGGTATTAGATGAGTAGCTCTTCATAAAAATAAGAGATACTTAATGTAATCTTTCCTTAAACTGGACAGATATGCTATGTCTTTGTTATACCAGTCTGTGAAACGTAACCAAAGAACAGCAAATGAGGGAGAACTTGACTTTGAGCACTTTGTTTTATCAAACAAATGCAAGGAGAGAATTCTGGTGTTGGTAAGCACCAGTGATAACTGATGGAAAAACAAACCAAAAAAAAGAACTGGTTGAAAAGTTATGAAAGTAAGCTCCATTTCCTGCTCCAGGTATGTGCCCTATATGGAAATAGGGGGAAGAAGAGGACAGCTTCTTAAAATGAAGAACATACGACTTGATGGAAGTTAGATCAGACTGTTGTGATAAGTTTCACAGTTTAGCTGGCTCTGGTGCAAGCAGCTGTATTTCATACCAAAGTCCTTGAGCTCAACTCTGTCATCATATGGCAACCTCTTTCTTGCAGACTGGCAGCCTCAACTTACTTTAAAAGCCAATGTAAAATATGGTCGTATGTTTCAGGAAATCACAAGGTGATAGTTTAAAAAAACAAATAAAAAGAGGCATAATCAAGGTGGAAGTTATTGGTCAGCTGGGTGCCACCTGTAAAACCTGTTCTACTTCACTACTGTTGACTAATTCTAAGTGACAGCCAATTGTTCCCTGAAGGTCTTGCAGATATGCAGTTGCAAGAGTGATCAAAGTGTATTTGATTTTTCATTCCTAAGTTAGCTTAGTAAAAGGAAATTATGCCTTTAAGCATGAGGAAGTTGTTCAAATTTTTATTCTGTACTAAAGCATGCACAACTGAAGCTACATATCCTTGTTAGCTGGTCCATTGTGATGTTATATTCCCTGAAAAATTTACTCTGTAAAAATCTTCAGAATAAAGTCAAGCATTCCTCACAATGCTCGTGTTTACTTTAGTCCATGTAAGTAGTCTGTTCTGTGTATGGTGTGTTACCTGTTCGGTTCACATAGACATTTACTGTCCAAGTTTTGCTTACACACACACACACCCTTACTCGTATGTTCTTTTCGTTCTGTCTTACCCTGTAAGTTATCTTTATAGAGAAGAATTGTGTGCCTTTCTGTACAGCTCAGTATTTTCTGCTCTTGTCAGTGATTATAATTGTGAATATGTTTATATTTCTGTTAATATTTGGGCTGTTTTTGTCTTTCTTTTTTTTCTTTTTTAAATTTCTAATTATTTATTTATTGTTTACATTAACAGTAATCTGGAATCCTTCTTGTATGGCCTGCATGCCCTATTTAAGGGTGACTTCCGTATATCTTCCATTAGAGATGAGTGGATCTTTGCTGACATGGAATTGCTGAGGAAAGTAGTGGTTCCTGGAATACGGATGTCACTTAAACTACATCAGGTGAGAGATTACACGGGAAGATGTGTTCAGTTCTTTTTATTTCTGTGCATTCATTCTTTTGTAAATAAGTGACTGGGAGAGAGAAAAAAGAGGAAGAGAACACAAGGGCATGTGATGGAGATGGACAACTGAAAAGGAGGGAGTATCATGTCCTGTCCTTTGTTCTATTAGAGCTCATCTAGAAGGTAATATAGAAGAAAAGGGAATAGAGTTTGTGCTCAGAGCTTGAAAGTTACAGCATATGTAGATGAGAGAACATGTCAAGCCCTGTTTCATATCCATCTGGAGAATTCCCTAATGAACAGCCTTTCTGATATTTTTTTTCTCCCTCTTCTCCTCCCCACATATGCACAGTTGTCTTGAAAGGTTATCATGCCATTCAAAGCGGCACAGCCCTTTCTAGCTGTCCAGTGGGAGTCATTTTTTCTTGTTCTTTTTTCTTTGAAGTGTTGTAGTAACAGACACTTTGGTTTTACTCATTGATGTTGTCAGTAAAGCTTCCGGTAAGAATGAGAAAGTTACTCTTCAATAAGCTGAAACTGGGGTCAGTCTTTAAAGTGGAGTGAGGGTGAAGATGACCAATCTCAAATTCTGTCCAGTGCATCTATTAACTAAGCTCAGCAAGTAAAAGAAAACACATACTGAGTGATGAGTGCTCTGTGATGGGGGGGGAAAGTGATGATATTGTAGAAGAACAGATTGCTTGAAAATTATAGTAAGTAGGCAAATCTTAGTTGTACTTTTTTAATAATAAAGCTGCATTTTTTGCCTTCATTGCAGAGTTTAGAAGTCCTCCAAACTTGCAGTGATGGAATCGACTCATGTAACACAGACTCCCTGAATTTAGGAGAATAAGTGTTAGGAGTACATATAGCAAAGTAGAATAATTACAAAATCATTGCTGAAAACAGAAGTACCACTTCAACAATTCTGGAGTGGTCTCAGTTCTTTGGGTTACTGTGCAGAATGGACTTGAATGAAAAGTGAAAAAATAAGAATAAAAGATTTTTAAATTAATATTTTTGCATTAATCTATAAAGGGCGATTTTATTCACATATACAATAACGTATCGAGGCTTCAGCCAGCGTTGGAAACTTGTCTATGAGTCACTATCCTTTTTTAACCAGAAAGCAATGTGACCTGATACTGAATTGAACTTGCAAATTTTGTTTCTATTTGGCTGGCAATAATGTAAGTTGTGTCATAGTATCTGATGCTGCAATAGTCTGTCATCAAGTATTAATGTGAACTTTTTAATAAAGAATGGCAGGTAAAATTTATTGGTTTTCTTCATATTTTCATATAATGTAGCCTAAGTGAATAATCAGTGCTTTACTTAAGTGTGTTTTACAGTTGGGAGACTTGTGAATAAGCAAAGAAGCTAAAACGAAAATGCTTTTGCAGGCAATATAAGTAGATATAAATTTAGTGTAAAATTCGAATAGAAATTTACTTGAATCAATAGTAGGCGGGTCCTTCCAATAATTTTGTTTTTTAACTTAAAAAAAGAAGCAAACGCAAGCAAATGGAACTAATCTGTTGGAAAAGAGGTCTTTAATGATGTTCTTTAGTAGATATCTGATATTTTTGTTATCTAACTTTGTATAATGCACTAATTCATGTGATTTCTATATGTAATTATGTCTGAAATGGTAATCATGTCTTACTGAACATGTGTTCTTGGAAACAGGATCACTTCACTTCTCCAGATGAATATGATGATCCTTCTGTCCTTTACGAAGCCATAACAACCCACGAGGAAAATCTAGTTATAGCACATGAAGGGGACCCTGCTTGGCGGAGCGCAGTTCTTTCCAATTCTCCCTCCCTCCTTGCTCTGCGTCACGTGATGGATGATGGCACCAATGAATATAAAATCATTATGCTGAATAAGCGATATCTCAGTTTCAGGGTTATTAAGGTAAGCTTTGCGTATGTTCCGTGACGTGACAGTATGCTATGGTATATTTTAATAACTATACCAAACTGCTACTTCAACTCAACTCATTACTTTCTTGTTACCGATCTGTCATTGCTAGGGCTGCTGCTTCTCATATAGTGGGAATATTTAATCAGAAAATCGTTTCCTGACTTAAAATATCTTATTTCTCATCCCATTCTTAAATTTGCTTTATTCTCACTGTTGCAGCCTGTGTCCCTAACTTCAGCCTTTCAAAGAAGTGAATGCGAATGCTCGCAGTTCTGCAGTGCAATAGTCCATACACCTGTGAAGCCCTAGGGATAGCAAAGCAGTCATCACACGCTCTCGTTGTTTCACTTTGATACAGCCTTTCTGCTTGGCTTTTGCAGGTGAATAAGGAGTGTGTGCGTGGCCTGTGGGCAGGACAACAGCAGGAACTTGTCTTCCTGCGTAATCGTAATCCAGAAAGAGGAAGTATTCAGAATGCAAAACAAGCTCTGAGGAACATGATCAACTCCTCTTGTGACCAGCCAATTGGGTACCCAATCTACGTCTCACCTTTGACTACTTCCTATTCAGATAGTCATGAACAGCTTAAGGAGATTCTCGGGGGAGCTATCAGCTTAGGAAACATCAGAAACTTCATAGTCTCCACATGGCACAGGTGAGCTGAGGAAATGAGTTCTCATTAGTATGTGTTCCAGCTCTCATATTCTCTTAAATAGTCTCATGCGTGCCCAACACAGCATAATTTGTAATATCCAGTCACATAAAAATAAATAAGCCTTGACATTTATTTCAGGCACATCTGTGGCATATGGCAACTGCGTTGGTACAGGATTAATCTTTAAAGCATATAAGTAATATGCCACAAACTATGTAAATGAGAGCTCAGAAAAAGCAGGACAAAGTCTAGATGTAAGGACTACAACTTCAGTTCTAATGTCAGGTCTGATAATGAGAGGCAATGCAACTTATATATTTTTTTCATTACCATCTCTTTTGCAGTCTCTAATACCATGTTTACAGAATCAGGACTATTTGTTAGGGTTCCTGTCTGGCAAACATTTAGCATGCAGTAGTTAGGGTATGCTCATAGATAGTAACACAAGCTTTAACTGTTACTCAGAATTTCATGAGTGCTTATAAAGACCCTGTATGTCAGAGCCAGAAAAAGTAACTGGAGTGATAATATAATCCTCCTTGCACATGACCCCTCAGTAACCCAGTGCAAACTCTTGCTGTGCTGTGTTTTATACCCCATGAGAACTTTTACTGCACTTCTGGCCCCTTATAACTGTGGCTCCAAAAGCAACAGTGTGCGTGGCATTCAGAAATGTGTGTTCTGATTCTACCAAGAGTTGGTGCCACAGTTGGAACAGTCCTGTGGCTGTTCTGATGGTCATACTTACACTTCGACATCCACACCACATCAAAAGAGGACATACTGCTTCACCCCAGAATATGCCACACTTACTGCAGTCTGAGCTGTTTGTCTTCTCTTGCCATCTGCTTGTATGATGCGTGGATAGAATAAAAGGTGGAAGTACGACACAGAACAGTATCTGGATCTAAGCAGCATGTGCTTCGGGGTTCTGTATCCCAAGGGCAAATAAAATTGGAAAGGAGTGCTCAGTGTATTCGAGTGCAACAGAAAGGAAAGAATTATTGAAAGTAGGAGTTGAAGGGAGGAGGAATGTGCTGTGTTTTTTGTGTCCATCTGAAGTTTATTAATGCAAACAATGTGGTGAAAAGCCTGTGTGTACACTGGAAAATGTTGGCTAACCTCCTGTCTGTCAAAATTCACATGAGAATTTGTGATTCAAGTCATTGCAATATGTGCTTCGAACAAATTTGAGTACATTACTGAAGGTGACAAGAAACCAAATACATTAAAAAGGAAAAAAACCCAAACCAAAACAAAAACACAAAAAAACCCCAACAAACATTCTTTTCCTGTTCATCTGAATAGACATTTTGTAGTGTAAGTATACATATGGCTGGTGTATTAAGGAGCATAAATTTTACTAAACTTACAAAGCAACCAGGATGTTCTATCAGTATTTCCTGTTTAGAATTTTATCACCTTATTGAACTTCAGAGGTGGCTTGATTTTTTTCAAAGCTGTTTTGTGTGAGCATTTGGCTTATCATTAGTAGCTGCCATGAAGAAAATTGCAGTCTCTTAGAAAGCAGCATTTATATTTGCAAAGCATATTGTGAGAAAATAAGTAATGTTTTATCTGATTTTAGGGAATGCTGTGGTTTGTGCCGAGTAAAGCCTTTTGCTTGTCATCATAAGGCATTTCTTAGAATCCTGATTAGGAGGCCTGACTTTAATGTGTCAATTGAATTATGTTTTCAGACTAAGGAAAGGTTGTGGAGCCGGCTGCAATAGTGGTGGAAATATTGAAGATTCAGATGCTGGAGGTGGAGCTTCTGGCACAAGTAACAATGCAACTATCAATGAGTCGCAGAGCAGCATGTCACAAGGAGGAGGGAATGCAATTACCGGGCAGGGACCAGGAGCAGTACAGCACCCTCCTGTTGCAGCTCATCCTGCAACTCTTCCTGCAGCTCATCCCTCCACTCTGGGTAAAGTTAAAGCAACGATTTTATACAAGTACAATCCAATAGCTAGAACTGTCCTTTCAGCTCTTTGAATCAGGCCTAAGTTAAAAGAAAAAGCAAACAAAAGTGACCTGATTATGTAGTGTTAACATCTGCTGGATTAATGTCAAACTGGAGTGCTGTTTTATGCAATGCAATGTTCCCAAACAGAGATTTGAGCAATAGGGGTATAGTTGTGCTGGAAAAATAGATGAAATAACTTTTTATAACACATCTCTGCGGATTGGATCTTTTTACTTCTGTCATATTGTCTGCAAATGCCAAACTTGGCATTTTTTGTGGATGTCTTTGTATTTTATATGGATCTTATCCAAGATTCCCCAGTGATCTGTAGTTAGGGAGGTGATAAACAGTAAAGCTGAGAAAAGCTTTCCAAGCACTGCCTTTACTCACAAAGAACATAAAAGTGTATGTAGTTTAATTAACTTTTTTTTGCACAACATAATTAGGTCTATCAGCTGTGGAGAGGTATCTACAAATACCTAGTATAGGAAGAGCAACGACACCAGTTCTCATAAACAGCAATTCCTGGTTTTCACTTTAAGTGCATTAAATTTTTATGAATTGGTTTAAAGACAGCTTTTGCTCTAACAAATTTTCTGACTCAGTCTTTGAATATCTAGTCAAGCAGGTTAAAGAAGAATATGTAGTGTTTTGAAACATGGACACCTCTACCTGCCTTAATGCTTTAACTATGAAAAACTTAATATTAAGAAACAAAATGGTAATGCAGGACGAGCAAGGCTGAAGTGTTTTTCAAGCTACTTGTCTTGCAGGGATTGTGAATTGAACAGAATATGAAATGCCAAGGTAAGATGAATGGAATGTATTCAAATGCTCTGCCATATGAAATGCAACAGAGATCTTCTGCAGTACAGCTGTTTCAGATTATGTTGATTAGACCCATCAATTTTGTATCTAAGCACTAAAAAACATTTGTGTGTCAGAAATCTAATGTGTGTGGGAGGCTTTATCGAACTCTCCTGATTCTGTATCTTTTACTTTTAGGCACCAGTCACAGCTCTCACTCTGTGCAGTCAAGCCTTGTCAGACATTCCCCCGCCCGTGCATCAGTAGCTAGCCATTCATCTTATTGCTACGGCAGTCGTCATTCATCTCTTCGCACATCCACAACAGGCTTTGTGCCTTGTCGGCGCTCTTCCACCAGTCAGATATCCCTTCGTAACCTCCCATCATCCATCCAGTCCCGCCTCTCTATGGTGAACCAAATGGAACCTACTGGCCAGACTGGGGTCAGCGCGCAGCATGGACTGCCCTCTTCTAGCAGCTCCAGCCAAAGCATCCCAGCCTGTAAACAGCATGCCCTTGTGGGCTTTCTAGGGACAGAAGGAGGGAGTAACGCAACTGAAACTCAGTCAGTTGGTAATGCAAGCCCTGCAAATCAAATGCAAGCCAAAAAGGATGACGTTATTTACAGAATCCAGGTGAATAGTCCAGAAGAACAAGTTACCCTATGCTTCCGTGTGCTTTTGTTAGCATTACTTTGTATGTTGCTAAAATCACTACTTTTAAATACACATAGAGTCTGGAATGTCTCAGTATACAATGGTTGTGTAGTTACATTTGGAGAACTAATGTGAGGAAAAGGTTTTCTGGACAACCAGCCTTCTTGCATGCTTGGACATCCCTGTTTACATTACTTATGTTTTTCTGTAGTGCAGCTTTGAGAATGTCAGCTGAACTCGGTTCCACTTCATACTTAGTTTGCCTTTATTCATTACAACATGTAAGACTAAACAGCTTCATTTGCAGGACAGAAAGCGACTAGCTTTTTTTTTTTAAACCAACTAGGTTTTCTACAGAACTAAGTTGAAAACTACTCACATATGAATTTATTAATTTTCGTATATATTTAGTCTTTGGTTATTGCCATAAGTCTGGGTTTACTGAGCAGCGAACAGTACACCATTGAGTAAGTTAATCATGGCAGCTACTCATTTTGTGAAAATCCAGTAAGTTGTGTCCTTGCTCTTCTAGCTTTTGGCCCCGTGTACATGTCTTTGGCAGTATATTGGTGGGAAACATCAAGAAGTGTATTTAATAGACTAGGTCATAAAACCCATGATTTTGTTGCTGATACCATGTCATTTTAGAGTAATCCTTAGTAAATTTAAACTGCATCATAGTGGGCAAAGTTAACAAACTAATTTTACAGGTCTATGCTTTTAGTAGTTTTTGTTTGCAGGCAAGGGCCCTTTTATGAAACTGCTTAATTCCTCTGTGTGAGGAGGATGCAGGCAAAATTGACATGCATCCTCAGATAGTAGACATTATATGGTTCTCTTTGTCCTTAAATAGGAAGAAGTTTTCAGGAGTTTTCTCCTGCTGCCCCTGTGGAAAGGCCAGTTTACTTCAAAACACGGGGTGGGTCTCGACTAACCATGCTAGCAGATAAATAGTTCTTCATCCTAACAGTTAATTCTCCAAGACCATGTTTCTTACAATATTCTGTAAGAAGAGATGAGCCAGTTTTAACAGCTCGTCATCACTCTTCCCTGCTACTGGACTGTGTGCTGCCAATGCTTATGTTGTGCCAGCTCCTTAGATCCTGCTGTGAGCCAGTAACAACCGAAAGAAGGGGTGGGAAAGGGAACCAGAGCTCCTGCTTCAGACAGCAGTGAACTGGTATATTGTCAGCTGTGTCTGAAACCACAGCCTTATTTCCAAATTCTGTGCTGTTCAGGCGTCTTGCTAGCCTGGAGCTTGAGTTTCCAGCATCTAAATTAGTCAGAAATCAATTTCTGTGGGTTTAAGTCAGTTCTCTGGAAGTATGCAAAAGGTTACAGTTTATCTGTTTCTTTTAAATTTTGGCTGAACTAACAGTCAAAACTTAATTCCTACTTATAGTTAATGGATCCCAGTCAAGTACTGGAAGGGATCAACGTGTCAAAAAGGAAAGAGCTGCAGTGGCCAGATGAGGTGATACGGCTAAAAGCTGGAAGAAACAGCTGGAAAGACTGGAGTCCTCAGGAAGGCATGGAAGGCCATGTAAGTTTTGCTTAGAAGTTGACAAGCTACGTTGAAAAAAGGCAGTGTCTTGAGTCTATGGCAGTCTGCCTAGATGCCAAGGCCAAAGATACATGTAGGTTGGATAAGCAGCTGTCCTTCAAGTCACTCTTGCTGGAAGAGCAGGTCTAGAATCCTAATTTGAAGCAGAGAGATATTTCTGTAACTGTATCAAAAAGATGCAGGATGATGATTCAAATGTTGTCAACCGCCTCTCCTTTCTTGCCTTCTTCCAGCTCTTGTCATGAATTCTCAGGCATTGCACTCATTCATCCAACCTTCATTTTCCTTTCCTTAAACTGTCAATCCTGGAGCAAATACAGAAGGTCAATTTACCAACAAGTCCAGTATTTGTATTTAAATAATTCTGATGAAAGTAGAGCCAAGTAAGATGTAGGTGTTTCCTTTAAGAAGGAAATCCGCTGTAACTGAAACTTGCGAAAAGCCTATGACTTGAAACTCTGTCTCCCTTTTCCCTAGGGGTGTTATATCTGCGTTTTATAAAAAAAACATGACTGTATTACTTAGAAAACTTATCTCCGAATTTAGGCTCTCTTTACAAGGGAAAAACCCCAGCTCGGTCTTTGAGGCTTTTGGGGTTTTTCTGAAGCATAGGTTTTTTAGACCTTTGTGCCTATAAAGATGCTCCAGTGAGTGTTCTCTCAGTGATAAATAGTAAAAGGGAAGAGTCACTAACTAAGAATTTGCTTCAATTTTATGCATTATTTATAAATTGGATTCAGGGGCTGGATTTTACTGTCTTGAGAGTCTGCATCCATGTCACCGTGGATGTGTGTGCAAGCTTCAGGTAAGAAATGGCAATATGCTGGTAACACAGTGTACCCCAAGTCTACCTTGATGTTATATGTATGTGAAGGAAGGGCCCTGGAAGTAAATTCCTTCCGTGAGTAATTGTATCATAGTTGATGGCGTTCCACTCTTAAAATAGTAGGGTTACCCTGAAGGTAACACCTAGGAGTAGAATGCTATTGTAAACATTCATAGTTATGTTGGGTTTAGATGTCATGCTTTTGGAATTTCCTTGTTAGCTATTTCAGATCAAGAATGTCATAAAGACGGTGAATGTAAAGGGTTATATTGAAACGTGTCCTGTTGCCTGGTTTCGTTGGACACTTTTTTTCAGGAGTTTGTGAGTGTGTTTTGCAAATTGCAGCATGCTGGTATGTATGGTGATTTGATGGTACAGAAAGATTAAAACAAGAGGATTTGAAGGTCAGCATAAGCTACTGTTCTGAATGCTTCTCATCTATTTTTGGTGCAGCATACCATCAGGCTTTTTTAGAAGAGCATCTTTTAACCTAAGGAGAAAGAGGAAAAGCACCAGATTATCCTATGTGTGATTAGGAGGAGAGGATTTGGTGACATAGTTTCCACTGCCTGCTTCAGCTGCCTGTGGTTAAACATACTGGTATCAGTAAAGCTATTAGCTCTTAGGTCAGTGTTCCCTTTCTGATCCTGCAGCTGCGATCCTTTCTGCAAATGGACAGAAATGATTCTTACCTGCTGAGATGCTGCTCATCAAGCAGTTCACCAGCCAAAGCCTTATGTCAGTGCTCTCAGTATGAAGTTCAGCTTCAGACAAACGCATGGTTTTGGTAACATAATGGCTTTGGTCACGTAATTATGGTCACATTCTGAGTGGCATATAGATTTTTTTCTGTTGCATATATCATGGGGAAAGATGCACTAGTCAAAAGCGGAAGTGAAGGAAGGATTGGCAGAAAATGGTTTTAAAAAAATAAAACAAGAAAAAAGAGAAAATAGATGAAAGAAACAATTGCATTGTTCCTGGGTTTTGTGCATGGGGATGTAGGATAGGGATGCAGGAATAGAATGATGACAAAAGTTTGGGAGCCATTGCACTAGGGGGGGGTGTGTGTTCTGTTATCTAGGTTCTTGAATTGTATGAAGTATCAAAATGTATTTTACTGTCGTGATTAGTGAGGAGTAGGTTGTGTTAGACTTAATGCTGATGTTATGAACCTTAGTTAATACTCATCTAAGGGTGAATTTTTGAGTGCTGCATCTTCTCAGTTGTTTAAAACTTTTGTACAACATATATAAAAGCATTTTTCCTAACTTTGCTTTTTATTTTGCTGAGCATACAATACAGTGTATATATAATATACAAAGACATTATATAGAGTCTCTTGCAGGAAATTAAATTTAGCAATCCTCTTTGTATTGTAGGTGCTTTTTCCAGGACTTTGAGATTAAGGTATACTCTGCATTATCTTTCTCTAGTACCTGACACTGGCATGCAGCAGAACCCTTTTCCTCCCAGGAGATTCGTATCACCTTTTGACTATCTAGTGGCATCATTTTGCATGTTATCAGTCATTCATGGGTGTCAAATAAATGCCAATCATAATAGAACAGATGGTAAACAATTTGTACATCTACACAGTTTTTAAGGAGCCACGACATTGATGCCTTTGGAGTCAGCCCTTAGCTATCTCAATGACACCGGTATTTTAAGTGGGACAACAAGGATGTAGTAGTTGAACTTCACTGGGAAACGTTTTATGTGTCTGGGGATAGAATGTTCCTGGCCTCACTCCATACAGCAGCATAAAAAGTTTATTTGGACAGACTTTGAAGTCAGACTTGAATAGACCACTTAAATACCATGCTGTTGCATCAAATAAAATTTTGTTTGCTTTTTACCATACCTTGTCTTGAATTCAGGCTTCTCTTCCTACAACTGACAAATTTGAGATAATTCTATCTCTGTGGAGCTGGCAATGCTTAAAGCCGTGTTATTGGAGCATCCTTGTGGTTCCTTCAGGGCACGCAGAAGTTAGGGGTGTATTTTTATGGAGGCAGCCGAGCAGAGAGTTGGTCATACAAGGGCCTGTTTGGAAGAGGGACCGTCTGACAGTCAGCATCAGACAGGACCCTTGGAAGCAGCAGATCAAAGTACCTGAATTCTGTAGATCCAGGGGAGCATGGGACGGTAGTTTGTGGCACTGTTTCTGAAACCCTTCTTCTTTGTAATATTTTTTCATCTTAAATTACCTTTCAATAATTTAAAAGATCAACCTTGAATTCATGGTGAGTAGGGAACAAACTTAGGGCAAGGCATTTGACTTAAAGGAGATAGTAGTTTACACCTAACTCCTGATAAACTACAGTTCTGCGCTATTGTGTGCTGCAAAACCCTGAGGTATTTTGAGACTGTTACAGCTAGAGCATCAGGATATCCCAAATCTGTATATGTACACTTTTTTCAGTTGTTACTCACTTTGCATGAACTGTTTGGTTTTGATTTGGGTCAAGTTGTTCCTGCTGAAATTCAAATCGAAGGCTGGCTGTTCTCAGGTAAGCTGCAGATCTCCAGGGAGGTTTAAATGAGTAGCTCATCTGTGTGTATGCTGTCACTGAAAAATGAGTAACTAAGTCAGTATAACACTTATATTATTGTTCCTTTTGCCCTTTAAGGGTCTTGAGTTATCAGCCACAACTTTGATATGGCAGCTCTCCCCATGGAACTTAGGTTTATTAATCCTTTTTTTTTCCCCCCAGGTGATTCACCGCTGGGTGCCTTGCAGCAGAGATCCAAGTAGTCGGTCCCATATAGATAAAACCATCTTGCTGGTTCAAATCGAAGATAAATATGTTGCTGTTGTTGAAA
This sequence comes from Syrrhaptes paradoxus, assembly GCA_013400615.1. NCBI lineage: Eukaryota > Metazoa > Chordata > Aves > Pterocliformes > Pteroclidae > Syrrhaptes > Syrrhaptes paradoxus. The sequence goes on along the minus strand of VZTO01016882.1, from coordinate 78,837 downwards.
CTGGAGTCCTTGAACTTGGGGCTGAAGTGTAAATCTGAGACTGAAACTTCCCCTTCTCCAATGGTTCAGAAGAGAGAAGGGTCCAGAAGAAGCAGCTCCCAGGACATGAACCTTCAGTCCAATTGTAGGAAAGGACTTGAAATACAGATTTGTCTAAGTCCCTTTCCCCAAATAAGCAAGTGTAAGAAATTTTTTTAAGTTGTTAGCTGCTGAAGAAACATTTGCATGAAGGATAGATTTGTTGAGACATATCTTTTTGTTTATAAATTTTGTTTATGCATTGCGTAATGCTTTAAATCAACAAACTTTTCAGTTCTAAGATCAGAGCACCTCATATTTTTCTAATTGTTTTGCCAAAAATTGCCATGTCTTGTCACAGAGTGTGTGGAATTCGTCCACCTTATTTTAAAGAAATTGACTACGAACCTTCAGTTTGGTGAAACAGTGTAAAGGTTTCAGGTGTGGCAAGAAGAGATTGAACAGATGTATAGATTCTTATTCCTTATGACCTAAACATTAATGAGAACTGCACTAATTTTTTTACAGCAATGCACTAAAAACAACCCTGAGATTGCTGAGAACATTTATTTATATATATAAATATAAGTATATAAAATACCATTATTTAAATTGCCTTTGGGATTAATCCCCTCCCTCTCCATATACGTGTTGATGGTAAGGGCTGTGCCATGGGTTTGGTTCTATGTTCTGTATTTCGTACAAGTGCATTTGCTGCATCCTCTTCACAATAAATGGTAAAAATGACAAATAATAGAGAAAAGCACCAGAGTATCCCTGTACTACATCAGACTCTATTGTGGTGGCAGTGGTACCTCGAATCTGTACAACACGTCTAGCTTTAAAGTGGACCCCACTCTACTACCTTTCATCTGTCCTCCCTTGGCTAGCCACGGCTACTTTGCTTCTTTACACCCAGAGCTGGAGATGGCGTTTCATTGTCTCTTCTCTGGCAGAGACAGTTCTTAGAGTTTGGTAGGGGAAGGTGCAGGTCCATGATTACTTTGTGGATGCTTGAAGGTTTTTTTGATTCCACCCAATTTAAAAAGAAAACAACAACAAAACCCCCCAAAATCAAAACAAAACCAACAAAAATTTGACTTCAACTTTTAAAGAGCTTTTTCTAGAAGGCACAGCCCTGAACTTGTATCACTTTTACCACCTTGCCTTTTCTTTCCCTTTAGTCTTCATTCTTTTCTATGACTTGAATTTTATTTTCTGTGATTATATATTCTCTGTAAGTGTAATTTGAGTATTTATAACTGTGAAGTTGAATTATTCATGTGTTACATATCCTAGGTTTTATTGTATTTTTTTTAAAGTGTGTATTCAGGGAAACAACTCAGAACTATCATGGGAGTGTGAGAGGGAAACTGGTTTGTTCTTGACTTGCAGTTCCTATGACTCTCTTCTCTTAATCCATAAGAAAAAAATGTACCTGTTGTGATTGTTTCCTGTTTCTGACCTATAATTATTTAGGACTCTGTGGGGAAACTGTGCACAGTCCTAGCTTTTGGGAGCAGCCATCTTCCCAGTCACCTCTGCTTTTTTGTGTGACATAACCAGAAGAGACTTCTGATATTCCACAGAGGTTATTGTAATTATTTCTCTGACATCAGAGAAACCTTGTCCATTATGTACCTAATGTAAGAGTGAAATTATACGGGATGAGAAAAAACAAAGGAAGAAATGGCTACCTAAGAAATATCGGTATTCCGACTCAAGTCACTGTATGCCATCTAGCCATGAAAGGGTAAGTCTGTGTGCCTGGTAGCTCGTCGGTTCTCAATGCTGTTCCCAGTGAATTGTACTGGGACCTTGCTTACATCACATACTATGCAAACTTGTACTCGAAATACTGTGCATCCTACAGTTGCATATTGCTGCTTGGTTTATGCATATGCAGTCCCATTGGTATAAATGCACAGTTCTGGATCTGCCACCATTGAAATAATTTTGCTGTTCCACGTAGTTTGTTATATGTGCACATTATAGTGTAGTTGAATTCATTTCCTGCGTGTCTGGAAAAGTAGTACAGTAGATGAACCTTCTTCAGCAGTCTGGTAATGTTGCTGTCAGCAACGAAGAAAGCGTGTAAGTTTTGAATTTAAGGTGTTTTAGTTAAGGTTTTATTCTGTGTCCTTCCCTTCAGGTAGTTACAGGTTTTCCTGTATGTCACTAGGAATATTACTTCATTTTAGAAAGAGGAATTTGTTTGAAAAGAGGCTCCCCATTTTGATGGGGTCTATCAACTATTGGTAGGTTGGTTTTGTTTTGTTTTTTGTTTTTAAACTTGACTGAAGCAACTTTCAGTATGTTAACCGTGTCTCTGAATAATCTCTCACTCTTTTCAGGGCAAGATAATGACACTGTCCATTGCTGGTAATAGACATGGTAGGAATTAGTGGATTGTTAACATAAAAATTCTAGAGAGGATGTAACTGCCTGGATTTAGGTCAGCAGACAGCAGATGGGGAAGAAGAATGTTTTTTTTTAAAGGGGCAAAGAAAATTGATACATCTTTCTATTTTTTTAATCTTAAGGTTTTTGGTGTGTTGCCTTCAGGAGATGGATTTTAATGTGGCTAGTTAACAGTTAATATCTTCTTTCAGATATTCAGCAGACACCTGTTGTGAAGCCATTCACATAGTGCTCATACCTATTCCAGATCTGCTCAACAGAAGCCACCTAGTTGAAATTTCACTCTTCCATAAGGCTTTGGAAAATTAACTTTTTAAAAGTTTTTGTGCATTCTGAACTCATAAGATTCATGTATGTTTTTTTGTTGGTTTGTGCAAAGTTTGTCTTGGTTTCCACTGTGCAAGTGACAAAACCGTGTTTCTTCTAACTCCCCACAGGATAGATCTGTCCATGGAAACCTCTGCTCTAGATGGAGATTTCTTCATCTTTTGTTTTCTTTTCTTTGGCCTGTATCTTGATGCACAGTATTTTTCTCCTGTTGTGAGTATGGAAGAGATGGGTGTTTTCAAATTAGTCATGTCAGTCCACATGGAGGTCAGCATAGAGCAGATTTTTTTTTTTATATCTCTTTTCTAGGCTTTCATGAAAACCTGTTATAGATGAGTGCTTTAACTCTGTTTCCTTGCTTTGTGTGATAGTCTTGCCATAAGAACATTCCAGTTAAGTCCCATTGTTTTAGCTTCCAGGTGGATCCCAGTCTATTTTGTTTCTCTCAGATTTCTTTAAAGGTGATATCTATATGTACATAGGACTTTCTGCTCCCTAAAACAAATATTCAATTACAGAAAAGTGCTCAAAAACCATGCTGATCAGATTATGTTCATTGGTAAAAATGGCTGCTAATTATTTTTTTAAAACCTCTTCCCGTTTCACCTCCCTGTGAAATATTTTAAAATGTTCTGATCAAACAAAAAAGCCCCTAAAACGTGTATGCGACACCAGCGATGACACCTAGACTTCTGTGGCACTTGCACCATGTGATTCTTGTAATGAATTCCAGGGATCTCTCTTGTGATTCAGCAGTTGTGAAATTATTTTGGAGTTGAAGAGAGAGCAAGGGGGAAGATTATTGTTTTTTTGAGGTAATTCCATGTAGGTTGAATGGTTCTACAGCCACTTTGCCTGGGACATTTGGTATGTTTCTGAGTGGGGATCTCAATTTTCCCATCAGCTGTGTAGTTCATCACCAGGCATTCCTTACCCCCATGTTCACAACCCCTTTGGGAACGTAAGAACTCTTACAACAAAACTAGATGACTGGTGAGGTGAAAGATGAAGACTTGTGGCACAGGTCCGTGCCCTGGGCTGTTTGGCAAGCAGCCATAAAGCTTGGTCTGACCTAGGGCGTGAGGGGGGAGAAGAAATGCCGTACAATTGGATTCAGATTGTTTCTCTGATACTGCACACACCACCGTATGACCTAGGAGTGTAGATACAAAGACACTGCTTTAAAGATCTTTCTCGATTACAGAACTCTCCATTCACGAAATGGAGCAGAATAGATTGCATTTCTTACCATTAAATATATTATTCGAATATTATCCAGTTGGATTTGGGGTTGTACCACCACAGGTTTTATGTACTTAATTTTATTAAGGAATTTTATACCTATTATATAGGCATCTTCTTTTCTTGTCTGGCTTGCTATTTAATAATCTAATGCAGTACATTCAGTGACGCTGGACTCTTTCAGAAGTTATACTGGTAATTACTGGTGCCTTAGTAAAAATGTGGGTACGTAACACCTTGGTGGAAAGTAAAGCATGTGGCTTGTTTCACCCCAGCATGATATGCATATTTCCAAAAAGGTGATTAAGATGGCTGCTCCAAAAGATTTTGGGAGTATATATATACATCACTCGGTTACAACCATCTGAATATGAGCAATTTTTATGACTTCTGGTATGTACAGTTTGAATAGATAATCCCTGTACACCTAGTCCACAACTCTGAAAGATGGCAATCAAATAGCTGGATATGTTAACTTGCTCCATGCACGCCCCCAAAAGTTTGACAATAAGCTGCTGGTTAGGAAATGGAGGGAGAGGGGAGTAGAGCGTAAATGAGAGGATGGTTTTGGTTTTTAAGGGACAATGAAAATATATATATTGCTTCTACCAGCAAATGGATACCTTGCCAGGGATAGGGATATATGTACTGCGTGTCTGTGAGTGTGTATGTGTCTGCGTGTGTTACTGGAGACAGCCTGTAAATATTGTAGCTGTTTAAAATGGAAAAGGCAAGAGTTTTTTGCAACATGTCACAGCAAAAGGGCAGTATTGACAGTGGAGAAACACTGAGAAATAAAAAACCTTTTTTCACTTGTTGTCATTTATTGCACTATTACGTTCTCTTAAGGTGTCCTTTTCACAAATTCCCTGTAACCACTGTTTTAAGTTTACTCAATCATCCTTTAATGAAGGAGTCTCTTCATTTAAAATGTTTTCTCCTATGTGGCTGTAATAATAGATAGGAGAACCTCAGCTTATTCCTCTTTTACTGCCAGCATCATACCTGTTCCTGTGCTTTTACACAGTGGCCCCTTTTCTGCAGTTAAAATGTCCTTGTTCAAGCAGTTGCTGGAGTTACCATGGATTTCCCTTCTCTCTGAATCTTTTTCAAAGCCCGGAGTGCTATTGTACTGTCTTCGTGCTCAGTAACTTTCCATTCTTCTTCATACTTTCCAGGGAAATATTTTACCTAGTGTGGTTTAATCAGTGATTTCTAACTTTCTGCTGTCCTTGATCCAATAGCCAAGTGCAGGGTTGTGTAAAGTCCTGATGAACTGAAGCACGTGTCACTGAGATGAAGCACTTGTTGATACAGTGACACTAATTTAAAAATACACTGCTGCCATCTGCACGCTCTCTGGTCTCGGCCATCTCAAATTTCTTCATGCTAGTACAGAGAATTAGAACAATATCATCCCTTGGGGTGAGAAGTGAATTTTTCAAACATAATAATGATGGCGATTTATTCATCTGACAGCTCTAGGTATTAAAGAGTGGATGTTCTCTTATTTTAAAAAGTCAAACTACACCATCCTCCTCCATATCTTGGAACTTGCTTCTCCTTGCCTGTACTAGACTTGACCAGCTGCTTCAGCCCTTAATTCACATATGAGAGGGGAGAGTATGAGCGCAATAACTATTCTTACAGAAAAACAAGCCCTTTAATACAAGCCAGTGCACCTCCTTGAGAAGTTCAGAAGGTCTGTAGCTGTTGTGCTCACAATAAGCAGCTGAGGTTTTTTTTTACAGTGACAATATCAAAAAAGAACACCAGCAGCACTTCTTCCTTTCCAAGGCCCATCCCAGTGCCATTTAGGGGTGGCAAAGGAGAAAGTGGATTTATGCTGTAGTCCACTGTTTCTTGCTGTCAGCTGAGAGACTGCAACTGGTAAAAATTGGTGGCCTGGAGCAGTAGTTAGTGGTTGGAGTCTATTTACCAGTTTAGCTTTGCCTGAGAGGAAGCCAATTCACATTCTCCAAGACACTGTATCTGTGGGAGCTGATGTCTGGGAATGGGGAACAGAAAATTGCCTCAAAAACGTACACGTGGTCTGTGCAAATGTCATGCCAGTCACATGGCTTCCTGGTCATGCCAAAGGTGACCCTGTAATCTGTGGTTAATTGACCTTCCTCTGAAATCTAATTGTTGGGGAGAGAGGAGGAGGTGGTGCCCAAGCAGAGGATACCTGGGTTCTAGCAGAATGGTGCCACGCTTACCTTTGAGGATCTCTCAAGGGAGTTTCCACTTTCGGTTGGATCAGCTTACGTGGATTTTCATCTGGTTTGTTTTGGGGTTTTGGTGTTTTCCTAGGGCCTGGTGCAGGACACCTTGTCTTGTCTCAGCACTAACATCATCCTGTGCTGGTGCTGCAGGGTCCCAAAGCGCTGTCCGTGGAAACTCGGGTTATCTGAGAAATAAGCTCCCAGAGTTAAACTTCTCATGCAAGAGCTCTGTTCTAACTTTTTCTGGGCGCTTCAGCCTTCGGGGCTTTGCTACATAAACAGCACAAGCACCACGTTCTCCTGTCCATGTAAACACAAAGAGAAAGCTTGAGCTGGACGGATGCTTTGTTTGAGCGTTTTGGTCCCTTTTCAACTCCTCTTCTGCCTTTGTACTTTTGTTACCAAAAGTCAGATTGGTCTATCAAGAAACAGATGTTAAGAGCTGAGCTGGGCCAGAAACGAGCGTGGAAAGGGTGAAGCGGCAGTGGGTTAGGGCTAGTTTTCAGGTTTGTTACAGTGAGTACATCAGCCTGCCCCAGGCAGTACTATTGTGGAGCTCTAAGATGATACTTAAGAGGAAGAAAAAAAAAATCTTTAACTCTTAAAGTGTTAAAGAGAGAGAAAGTCACCCTCGCAAGGGCTGCCTGGCGGCGCTGCGCCTCGCGTCGCCGTGGCGGCTGTTGCAGCGCGGCTGGAGCGTTGGGAGGCAGGTGCGGGCAGTACCGGGGGCGGCCGGCAGGGGGCGGCAGGAGCGCGCAGCGGGCGGGCAGGGCCCAGCGCGTGCTCCGGCTGTTGGCGGGGAGGGGCGGCAGAGGCAGCTCCGAGCGCGGGCGGTGAGGGGCGGGCGAGGGGTGGGGGCGGCCCTCTGGTGCTCGCCAGCCTCCGCTCTGGTAAATCCCCTCCGGAGAGGACGGGCGGAGGACAACGATTGCGGTGAGCTCGGTTTTAAGCCCGCACCCGGCCTTCTGCGCGCTCATCTGTTCCAGTGAGCCTTTGGGGAAGGGGGTGAGTGATGCCGCTCTAATCTCCACCCCTACCAAAGCACCCAGCTGTTCTGTGGAGCTGAGCAGCAGCGCCGCGGGCAGCGCTCACACGCGATGCTAATCCCGCGGCGCGTGGTCCGTCCCTGCTGGCCTCCGTCCTGCACCCCCAACACACTGATGTACCGAGGCGTTTGGGGCTGCTCCGGCCCCGCGCTGATCTGGCACACCGAGAGCAGCAGCAGCGTGTGTGCCCGACCCCTGCCGCAGCCCTGGGGTGCGCTCGGGACAGATTTCTAGGAGCATTTTGCCCCCCTCAGCTCGGCTGCCGGCTAGCTTTGCTCGGGGCTGTGTCCTGCCCTCCGTGGATCAGTGCAGGGCTGAAGGAGTTTGTGTGGTTTGGGGTTTTTTGGCATTGTTTTATAGTGTCCTTTCAGATATCCAAAAGAAAAGAAGACAGCCACCCAAACAAGAATTTTCTTTGACTGTCAGTGATCCTATGGCCAGGGGAATAATCAGAAGAGAATAAAAAACAGCAAGAAAAACAAAGACAAATATATTGGAGGAAAGGACATGCGAGGAAAGAGAAGGACTGCCTTCATCTTTCTGGAAGCTGGAAGAGATGAGGTGGGCAGCTCCAATGTAATTTCTCAGCCTCTTTCCAGCAATTCCCCTGTGTTTAAGTGAACCAGAGGTGAATTCCTCAAAAGTGCAAATTAATTTTGAATACAATCCTGATTTAGCAAACACCAGTCTTGGAAACTTCTAAAAGGTTATAACAGGTCACTGTCTTCGCTGCAGTGTTTTGTATATATTATGGTGTGCTATCATTCTCGTTAAAAGCTGAATATTAAACCTTGGTTTAAGAGCACAGTGTCCCTGCTCCTCTGCGGCACTGGGAATGAAGTGGCTGCTGGTTCCACAACCCAAATACATGTTCATACTGCAGTTACTCAAATTGTAGGCTGATGAGGATCTTAGCGGCTCCTGCTCCATGTTCAGATACCGCATCCCTTCTGCTGGCATGACAGGTTTCACAAGATGGCTGGGACAGGCGTCCCATGAACCTGCACGGAGTTCAATAACTTCCTTTCACTTCTACTATGGAGAGAAATCCTTGGTGCCTGCGGCCCTGTCAATCCCTGTTGCAAGCCTACCTGCTCCATCTGATGCAGGTGCCAGAAAACGCAAGCAGGAGGCCGTCACGGGTAAGTCAACACTGTCTTTGTAGGAAACAATTTCTTCCTTTGTCAGTCGAGCGTGTTTTACATGTTCCAGTCTTGGCTTCCAGGGATGGAGAGGCCGTAGCAATGCTCCCCAGCAACAGGAACCATTCCAGCCCTCTTCCTTTTTCACTGTGGGAACATCAGAGGTTTGGAGCACGCCAGCTCCCCCTCCCCTGTGCTGTAACTGCTGCGGTACATTAACTTTTTCTCTCTCGCTCGTATTTACCAGCGCTTTGAGCGATCAGCCCTTGGAGGTCCCTGACACCCACTGAGAGAGGAAGCCAATGCTGTTTGCAATGTCTCTCCTGGTCGGCACAATCACAAGCCCCGTCATTCAGATGTGTGGAAAGCAAAATTGGTAGCAGCTCATTCCTCTGCGAGTGACAAGATGGCAGCTCTGTCTGGAAGAAACAACACTTTGATATATTAGGAGCACTTGGAAACTACGGCTTCCCTTCTTCTTATAATTCTTGTTGTTTGCAGTTAATGGAGCGTTTTGTTCCATCGATATATATTGCGTACACCTGAGGTGAGTCTGGGGCTGCTTCCTCCCCTGGAGCCCAGTGGGGCTCACAATGCTCAATTGCTCAGCCCCTCACGTCTCTTGCCCGGCCCCGCAGAGCCCAGCAGCTTGTATTTCTTGCCTTCTCAGGATCTCGTCCATGAATAGCAAGGTGACTTGCTTGCTGCACTCTGGGTTTAATGCTCTTCGCTCACCTTTGCCTAAGGCTTGGAAACCTCGGGGCTGTAGCTTCCTGCAGCAAACTTGTCTTTTGTCACTGAACCAAGTGAGCCCTGAAAATGACTCCTGGCTGTGACCTGGCTGATATGTTTTGTGGGTGCCTTACCTGAGCATTAAAAAAACCCCAAAACTTTTGAACAATGCCTCTGCTTTAAGGCAGGTTAGTTTGTTGCTGGTGGGGAAGCATGTGAGTGAGGGCCCCCAACACAGGTCCCCCGGGCCAGGGCTGCTTGCTGCCATCCCTGGAGCCTGGATGTGCCCCTGGAGCTGCAGCCACGCTCCCCCCAGCTCCACCGATGCACCTGCTGCCACCGATCCCCTCCAGATCAAATACCACCCGCCCATTGCTGCCACAGGGCTGGTGTGGCAGAGGGTGACCCAAACCACAGCACGGGCAGCAGCACCCATGCATCCACCAGCAGCATCTGCACTGAGCCTTCCCTATCCCACCCCACAGCTGCACGGGCTGTGTCTGCCCCCCTTCTGACCCCTCTGCCTGCTGCCCACCAGCAGACCCCACCACTGCCCCTGCCAGCCCGTGTGCCTGATGCCAGCTCACAAGGAGCCACAGCTGTATTCTGAGAGCTGATTTGCTTTTTCCACCTCTTTTTTTTTTTTCAGTTTGGTATGGTGCAGAGTGCATTAGGACCAAGGAGGCCAGTGTGTGTGAGAAGGGACAGCATTAACATCAGATGGAAGTGCTGCTGGCTGGGATCTCTGAGCTAATCTGGCACCCTATGCATGGGGAGGTGTTTCATCTGCTGTGCAAGCCCTTCAGCCCAGGTGAGGATTAGCTGCTGCCTGGGAGCTTGTGCCTGGATAACATGTGTGCTGGATGGGCACCTGGGTGGGGTAGCATCACAGGATGGTTTAGGTTGAAAGGGACCTTAAAGATCATCAAGTTCCAACCCCCCTGCCATGGGCAGGGACACCTCCCACTAGCCCAGGTTGCTCAAAGCCTCATCCAGCCTGGCCTTGAACCCCTCCAGGGATGGGGCATCCGCAGCTTCTCTGGGCAACCTGGGCCACTGCCTCACCACCTGCACAGGAAAAAATGTCTTCCTTATGTCTAAGCTAAGTCCACCATCTTACAGTTTAAAACCGTTGCCCTTCTGCTGTGACTACGGGCCCTGGTAAAATGTCTCTGTCTTTCTCATAAGCCCTTTTACATACTGAAAGGTGAGGTACCTGCTGGGTGTGAGAAGTTGGGAGCTCCAGACAGTAGAAACAGCGTTTCCCACTGCAAAGCTGATAAACAACCAAGATTGACGTTAAACAACCCAGCGGCACCAACCCAAGGGACAGTTAGATGAAAGCCCTTTACGTTTCCGCCTGGGGCTCGCTGCTGCTCCAGCTTTGCTGTTGCAGCAGAGGTTGGAGACCTTTGGAGCCCTGCACGTGTGTGGGGGATTACTGCGAGCAACCAGCTACTCCCCTCCCTCGCCTCGCGCTGTAAAACCCGCCTCATGGGTAAGAATGAATAGAAGGGACCTGTGCAATGAATAACTGGCTCAGTGCGTGGCGCTGGCCGCGGTTACAAGTTCACCTGTACGTGATGTTATGCTGCGCGGCTCCCTAACTGTTTTCAACACAATTGGTTTTCATTACGGAAAACTCGTTCCCTGGAGGAGCCAGCAGCAGTGCTGGCGGTCCTGCGGAGCGGTATGGCGGAGCTGGGCTGTGTCTTGGGCTCGAAACACACCACGTAAACACAAATAAATGTTGAGTCTGGGGGAAACGGGGCTTCTTCCACTCCCGTGCCAAGCACAGAAACCCATGTTCACCCCTCCTCATGGCCAAGGAGCTGTCGGCACCTGGGGGATGGATGGAGGGGACCCCCACTCGCCTCTCACCCCTGCCCACTGCAGCTCCTCTGGAAAGGGAGCAGATGGGACCCCCCCAAGCTCCCCGTCACCCCTTGCTGCCCCCAGTCTTGTGGCCACGGGGAGGGGGTGAACACCACGGTGCTGCCACCGGGAGGCCTTGGCACTGGCATGGCTGGAAAACTGTACAGGGGCCATCCTCCAGCTGCCAGCTCGGGGTTCAGAGGCATGCCGTGACTTACTGCAAAGTTATGCTCTTTTTTATTAAATATTTAGCAGTGACTGTTCTAGAGATTAGTGGTGAATGATAGAAAGAAAACCCCAAACTGCACAGATGACTTTTACAGTCGGGTTTGGTGTACCAGAACTCCTACGACTGTGTTTCTCTCCCAACAGGAGCCAAATCGCACAGCTTTATGTAACTGGCTATATAAAGAGAGCCTTGAAGGAAAGCGAAAACGCTGCCCACTCCCCACACTTGCCCCCAGCACCCTCTGCCCTCCCCTGGGTGTGCAGGCTGCTCACAGCCCCCCAGCAGCACCAGCAGCCCCAGGGCTGGTGTTTAAAGGTGTCCAAGTGCCACTCAAAGATGCCCAAGCACCAGCTATGTGCCCGCGGTGCATCAATCCCTGTCTGCACGCCGCGAAGCTGCTCCTGGCTCTGGCGTGTCTCTGCTGGAGGTGTTTTTGCAGTCAGAGGCGGGGGGATGGAGGAAGAGGAGGGGGAGTTTACAAGCACTGTGCAAAACATAAGCTGGGCAGTGGCTTCAGGCTGCAAACCTTCGCTCGCCCAGCTGCAGGAGGCTTTCGGGCAGGGTGAGCAATGGTTCAGCCTCGCAGCTTGTCTCTGGGCCTCTCAGAGTAGTGCAGGGACAGTCCCTGGTTTGCTAAAGAGATCCCAGGACACACTTTTCTATATGTGTGTGCATATATTTTTATGTATATATACATATATATACACACATATACTAGCTTCTGAAATTAAGGCTGCCTTACAGAGCCGTGTCCTGGCACGTCTGCAGCAAAGCAGGCATCGCATGAGGATTTAGGCAGAAAGCGCGTAGGTCGTGTGAGCTGGAAGCTCGGAGAAAACTGTAGCTGTTCGTTCCTGCCTGAGCCCAGCTCAGGGATTTGCTATGGGATGCTCGCATCTGCGGCCACAACTGCATTTTCGTTTTCATTTTCATCCTGCAAACAATTTATAAGCCACACCTGGGCACAAGCGTGGCTGTACCGGCTCTCTCTCTCATTCATAAACATGCAGATGCTCACCTTTTCTAACTCTTCTTTAAATGTTTTCCTTGCCGGTTTTAAATGATGCCTGGGAGGATGTGAAGGGTGGCAGTGAAGGGAACTGTGCCTCTGTTGTGCACATAATTACCAAACAGTCATGTAAAATAGATAATTGCTTGAGCGAGAGCTGCTTAAAATATGAATTCTGACTCAGCTGGCAGCTGCTGTAGCAGGGGCCAAGGATGCCGTGGGAGAATGGATCTGTGCAGAGGTTAAAGCTGAGGAGCAAGGCACAGAGACCTGGATTGCAGACAAAACTCTGCTGCTGTGGTGACTTTTGGATCATTTGCATTCTTTCCACCTTCCTTTTCATACCTTCTCATAGGTGAAAAGAGTTTTATCCACCCCATGGGAGAGAAGTGTTGTAGGAATTTCTATGTATCTATGCCATGCTGTAAAGGTTTTCATAATACTGATGTACACGTGAGCTTCAGATTTTCTCATTTTTAGGGGGAGGCAGGGTTTCTGAATCAAGTCACTTGCCACAGAGCTCAAAGCAGCTGAGAAAGCAGCCCAGCTCCACCAGCACTGCCATGCTCAGGGCTGTTGGAAATCTGAACTCACAGCTGTGGATGCAGCAGCCGTAGCCCCTTCCCCTGCAAGAGCTGGAGCCACAGCTCTGGAGGGGTTTTCTGCAGCCAACACACTTCACGGGGGACAGGTGAAAAGCCACTGGAGTCATATAAACATGCAATGCACCAGTGTAAGTCCAGTTGCCCGTGATGGAGCTGAAGGCTAGAAAAGGGTTTTCTGGGAGAAAAAACTCCCCAGGGGAGGGGATCTGCTTTGGCTGCTTTCACCATGGGAGCAGTGTGCCTCAGGAACTCTTTTCTCTGGACCTCCTTCCCATATCACTGCTTCTCATTTTTCCTTTCATCTCCCTTATGGAAGCTTGCCACCAGCTAGATTCAGTGCACAGATCTGGTCTTTTATGTTTGTACAGCTCCTTAGACAACCTGGCCTTTGAGCACCCATCGTAACACGATTATTTGAGGGCATCGGCAGCTGTTCAGATTTCATGGACATGGTTATAATATTGTCTAGGTGCTTTTTCTTCACATGTGAAAGTTATCAGTAGTGCAGGCTGTGCTGGTAATTCAGACTAAAGCCAGTTTGTATCAATATGTGTGAGATTTCTTCCTATGCAATATGGGAACCTTCCTGAAGTCAAACACGAAATGAGTCATTACTTCTGTATAAACCCGCCGCAGACAGTGCCCTCCGCCGGCATCAGCTCTGTGCCATCTCCTCGCTACGCCCCTTGCAGAGAAATGGCTCTGTGTGTATGTCTGGGTCTTTCTTCCTCTCCCCCCACTGCCTCTGGCTTTCCACCGTAATTGCTATTCTCCTCCGTTCCCACAAGTACAGGGAGATCTACAGGAAATTATATTGCTAATTAAGCTATGGAAGAGAGTACAAAAGGCCTAAACTATAAATACTCCGTCTGTGTTAAAGAACAGTGATATGTATTGTCATTGCTGGTTGGGAGCCAGCGCAGCCTCGGAGATAGGCAGAAACTTTGGGGAGCAGGCAGTGCAGGCAGAGCACTCTCAGAGGGTCTGCAACCACTGTCCCCAGACTCAAGTCAACAGCATTGCTGCAGCAAGAAATCCAGATCACAAGCAAAACCACGATTTCTCAGTTATCTGGCTTGTCTAAAAACAAACTGCATCAAATTAAAGGTGGTGTCTATAAGATTTCTATATGGTGTCACACTTAAAGTAGCTTTCTAGCAGCAGCCATGCTGCTGGTATGGTGATGGGACAAAGCCAAAACACCACTCAGCGCCGCTGCAGCAGCACCCCTGGTGCTAAAACCACTTTTTGTTATTTTGTACTGGGGCAAGTGGCTGAAGGGGGAGAGCGGGCGCTGAGAATGACGCCTGCAGCTGAGCAGCCCTGGTGAGGTTTGCTTTCTGCTGCTGTGTCTACAGACTGCACCCGGGCTATGAGTTTTTCTTTGCAACCAGAATAATCAAAACTTTTTTCCTTTTTGATGGAATTTAAGATGTTCGCATTCTTCACAGACAAGAGATTTATGAAAAATACCAAATATTCAGAGAGACACAATAAACCTGGAGACTCAGCAATGCTGTGTATGCAGAAAAAGTATGTTTTCTAGGTCATGGAAATAGGTTAATTCAGCACTTACGGTAGCTGAAATCTGGTCCACAGAAGTACTTAGAAAGTGCTACTCATCACTACAGGTGCTTCAGTTCAAAGTTTCAATCCTCAAGAACTATGCCGAGATGCTGAGATGATGAACATGAAGTAGTTCCGGCCCATTAACCAGAGCTACACGAGCTGCTGGCAACACTCCTTCTGCCCAAAATGGTCCAAGCAGCACGAGATCAATTAGCTAGAAGACCCGACTATTTCTTATGACAGAGGGGTCCGCAGCGATGCACTCTCAAATAACATCGTGCACAACTGGGCATTACTTTGGCTTGGTAAATCATTCTGTTAAATACAGTTTCTTTATCATTAAAAAATATTACAGTACAAGCTATATGTAAAAGGACACATTTCCAAAGGGAAGCACTCGGAATTAATTAAGGCATTTACAGAAATATAGTTGTGCTTTCCTCCGTAGCTTTGTCATTCAGTGCCTTTTTGTTACAATGCTGTTTCATTACTTTATTGTATGTCTCTTTGGCATATGTTTCTTGCCTCATGTGCTGGATGTTGTGCAGTGAATGAATTGGAGTACTGGACAGCCCAGCCTGCCTAGTGAATGAGGCAGGTGTCCCGCGGGAAAATAACGCTGTCATCAGCTTCTGCTGTTATTTGTGTACGCTGAGAGGCCACATCAAGGTGTTTCAAGCAGATTTTGCCTGTTCAGCACCAAAGGGGAATTTGCATCTTGCAGCTGGTCTGATCTAACAGCTCCCAGGCAAGGGGTCCTCCCGCTCCCTGTTTCTGCTCCCCTGGGACTCAGGGAGGTTGCCTCAGCCAGCTCAGGGAGCAGAGCCAGCTCAGAGAGCTGCCAAGACTGGTATCAGCACAGGGAGGGAGAAGTGAGACTTCTCCTTTCCTTGGCAGCAAGCTGTTAGATCAGCTCAAGCCATAAATAATACCAACCGCCCTCTCTGAAGGTCTTTATCCAGCAAGCACATTGCCCTAGGAAAACTGCTCTCAGTTCTTAATTAACTGCCCAAGCTACAGCACACAAACTCACTTCTGTACAAAATGAAGTCTCTGCAGAATGAATTTCCCCACTTAGCACATCCTATCCTGGCTGAGGGAACAGTGCAGGTTGGATGGATCTGTGCCTGCTGAACCCCGCATGCTTACCTGCAATGACCCTTCAGCACTTCTGGAATATGCCCAAGGGACCCGCCTGCATCCCCACAGCCACCAGCATCAGCAGGCAGGGATGATGCTGGTTCTCACCACCGTCCTCCAACAGCTCCTTCTCTTGGAGGTAACTGCTTTCGGCTGCTGGGTAACACAGCTCGTCTCACCAAGCAAACAGTGTTAGTCCAAGCTGAAGAGCTGACAGGACTGGATTCATCATGTTATGTATGCATCGAGACATNTGCATGTGCATATACATGTGCATACATATTGCATAAGGTGCTTACATGGCAAGGCAAAGCTTGGGGAAGGTGTTCTTTGTGTGTTTGAGAATACTCGTATCGTTCTGCTAATGGAGAAGGTAACTTTGCATGAGTTTGGACATGCAGTTGTATCAGGATTTGTAAATAATTTATGTGCGTTTTGTGAACAATTTAAATTAAATACTATAAATAATACCTTATAGTTGAAGGCATTAGGATTTAGAAGGCTAACTCAAATACGATGTAAGCATAATGCAAGCTGTACAACAAAAGAAAAAGGACTCCTGTTCCCTCAAATTGGGCTGTAAATGGAACTTACATGAATGTGAATTGTTTCACCTGATGGAAAGATTTAAGCCTATTCAAATGGCTTTGGTCCCACTATGAGGGAAAAAGAAGGTCTTTTATCCTTGTTGGCATGCTTTGTAATAGAACAAAATATCAACCAGTAAGAAAAAGAGGCCACCTTGCCATATCCCTGTAACGAGTAAGTCTGTACGTCTGTTAGGCTGGGTGTGAAAGCTTTTTCTTTCCCTTGCTCCAAGGTGACAGCTAGTTCAGAAAGCTGGGCTGATGTCTTCCATGTGGATAAATTCTGAAGGTGGCATTTCACAGCTGTTCTCTCCTGAGAGTTGAAGTCAGAAAGAGTTGATTTATTTCCACCTGTGAAATTCCTGTGTTTGCTACCGGAGATGGTGCTTTTTCTCTCCGGTACCTGATGTAGTTATGCCATTGTGGGTGAGATAATGATGAAACCACACGTACCTGTGGGTTTTCTATCTAGAATCATGCAAAAATCATTTCAAATCCCCAAAATAATAAGTTATTGGCCTGAATATTCAGTCCAGGTCTCTTAGAGAGGCATTGCTGTGAATTCAGGGCAGGATGGTAATGGTGCACCTGAGGCTAGATCGAATGCCGCTGCCAGTTTCTGAGAAATGGGTGTTTATAGCATGTTAATACCAAGAGAAAAAGAAAGCCTTTGGCAATAAATCTTTTAGGAAAGGACATGGCATGACTAGACAGGGAGGGGTGGTAACATGCTGGCATAATTTATGCCATGAAGTGCAGGGAGAAGTGCAAGACCAACACCTATGTATTCATTGCCCTCCATGGCCAACCTGCCAGAGCTGCAGAGCTGAGCCGGAGCTGCACCAGCACAGCCTGGGACAAGGCTCTCCGAGAGCTGCAGGCACCAGGTGAGAGCAGAAGCATGTGGCTGCCCTGCTGCAGGGCCAGCTTTGCCCTGCATGTTATTTTGTATGGTAATGGCAGAAAATGCTCTGTTCTCCTTGCAAAGAGCAATTTCTTGTTGAGGGTAGGGTCCAATGAGGTTTTGTCGTAAGTTTATCATCTAGCCTCCCACCCAGTTTAAGGTTCCCCCACAGAATGACAAATTTGTGAATGGACAGGGATGCTAGCCTGAGTTTTTCCACAGTGAGTGCTCAAATATGGAAACTCTTCTCTGGACAGAATGACATTATTAAAATGTGTTGACCTTCATGAAAATCTTGCTGATGAACTGCAATGGGCAGAAGGCAAGCAGGAAGGGAGTGCTCTCAGTGTTGTTGGCCAGTTTCTGTGTCAGATATACTTCCTTTATTGCTTTCAAGTAGTGTAAAGAAATTGATTTTTTTAATGCTTTAGATATCCATCCATCACCTGGATTTTTCTTGATATCGTTGCACTGCTCTGGGGGGCATCTGGCATCTGTTTGCTCATGTGCTGAGAGCTTGCCGAAATGAACTGCTGATGGAAGCATTCAGCATTTCTCTGCTCATCAGAGCTGTTTTATTTGTTTAATCAGCAACTCTGTGCTCTTGGTTGTCTGTCCCCTGTTAGGCAGGGACTGTGCCTCTTGTGTCAGTATTAGATGAGGATTACATTGTGATTCAGCTTGATCTTTCCATTCAGCGTGCAGCCATGCTTACTTTTGGTTTGTGTTAGGCCAGACCATCACATTGCAACTGAGCTACATCAGTTCATGCCTGGTGAAGGGCCCTGCAAATGCAGCATTCTGCCATGGGCTGGGAAAAGCAGACACTGAGAGAGTCATTGCTCAGGTCAGTAGCAATGATCAAAGCAACCACTCTCAGGTGAGGTGTGGAGAGAAAGAGGGGGAAGCCATGATGATTACAGTGTTGCTTGAAGGAATAATGTGTGTGTGTCCCTCTCTGTGCCTCACTGAACTCTTTGGGGTGTGTTCTCATCCCTGGAGATTTATTTTCATAATGGCAGAAAGCTGGATAAGAGGTGTGAGAAGATTTGCTGTCTGCCTCCCCCGCCTGCTTGTTGTATTGCTCAGAAGTCATAGCAGGAGATGATGATGAGGGGGAGCATTAAGATAGGATGAAGAAAGAGATGTGTTACTGTCAGGGAGGGGGTGGGTTTTAATGGGTCTTGTAGCAGACATATTAAATACATATATAAAAAAAAGAGAGTACTTGCTGTTTTCTCATTGTAAAAGGGACATGAAAACTACTTTCAAGAGGGATTTAAATGCAGTTTGTGAAGGTCCAGAGACCATTACCAGACCAGTAAGGCCCTGTAACCATAACAGATACACCCTTCCAGACAAAAATAAATTTTTTGTGCTTTGTTATTAACTCTCACATAGATATCTGATGCCTGATCATTTGTGCTGATATTTTGCTAATTCTTTTTCGCCTAATTGAGGCTTGCTATTATCCTAGAGGAAGGCTGGGGGACATGGAATGACTAACAGACTGATCCACTGGGTTTTCTGTATTCATGAGGCTCCACTTCCATAAAGAGGAACTGGAAATCCTTTTCACTGGGGAAGAATGTACGAGGCTCTGGGTGGATGAAGTTTGTGTGCTCTTTTTAATAAGCACTTCTTTTCTTTCTATAGACACTCAAGCTCCCTGAAGTAGAGCACTGCCTGAAGGGACAGGTATTATGAAAAGAGCTGCCAAAGCCTTTATGTGTCAGTGGGAAGCCCCTGATTATCACAAGAGGATCTAAATGGAAAGGTGACATTCAAAAGACCATTAAGGTAAGAGCCAGGATGAATTCCTTTCCAACCTCACTTAATAGAAACTTTTGTTTAAAATCGCCTTTCCTGAGAGAAGGAAGGAAAGTCCGACCTATGTGATTTGATATACACATTTGATATACTCCTTAATTGGGTACAGTCAGCTGCTTAAGAAAGCAATAGATTAGCCAGGAGAGGTAATGAGATTAATGGCAGAGGTAATAAGAACATAAATATATGTGACAAATATGCCTTTCTAATCTTTCGGCCATGAAAACTCAATGGAGAACATAGCACCAGCTACTTACTTCCAGGACAACAGGCACAGACATGGTATAGACAATATTGCGTCTAGCAGGAAAGCCAGCTTTCCTAGGCATGGTTTTATGGAGCTCTAGGAAATGAAATAGGGTTGGTTTTTGTGGCTAATTTTTGAGTTTCTGTTTGCTTGCCCTCTGGATTCCCTGCAAGACTGTTGGCTACAGTGTACTCTCCTGTGCTCTTGGTAGCCTCATTTTGAATGAAGTATGAGCCTGGGCTACGTCCTTTCTGCCCAAAAACTGTCCCACAGTTTAACAGTTCTCTCTGCCTGGCCAGGACTTGTAGCCAAGAAATGTTTCCATTTTGTCCCATTTTTCCTGTTATAACCTTGTGACTTTTCCCAGAAAAATACGTTGGGAGGTGTGTATTTGTGACTGGTTCTCTCTAGATTGAAATGTGAGCCCGAGACTTGAAAACGTGGATTGAGGAAAAAGTGGTCGCAACCACAGCTAATAGTGACATTTGCCCAGCATAAAATATCTTAGGCCTGATTTCCATCAGGGCAGTCCTTCCCTGTGCAGCCGGTGATGCTGTCAGCTTAGCTAGTCCCCGGGAGCTCCTGTTGATCAAATTTATTCTGCAGCTTCGAGATGACTCTGGCCAAGATCTCAAGACCCAGCCTAGCATCTAAACAATGCTCCTCTCTGCTGTGATAACAGACATTGGCAGCAGTGCCACTCTGACTTGCTGTGTCTTTGCTCTCTCGTCAAATACTATCCATGTGCAAGTCTCAGTAGCAGCAGAAATAGGCAGTAAATGGATTGTTTAATTTGCTAAAGTCAGGTCTATAGGTATCCACTTGGCTGTACAATGATGTGTTGTGCTGCACAGCTGGGCCTTATAGTTCCAGCTATTGCTGAAGGAAATACATTAAATGAGTAGGTCACTTTTATTATGTAGGATCCGTGCCAGTTCAAAGCTGCCTGATGCCTTCATGAGTTACAGCAGGTTTTTTCCACAACAATTTCCTTTTTTCCTAAGAGTTGTCTCTCTCTCTCTCTCTCTCTCTCTTGCAATGCTCAATCAGAGGTCCTGGAGCCCCTCCACCAAGCCTGCAAACAGGTACAGAGCCAGCTCCGAGGTGTATTACACCGTGCCTTACATCAGGTGCTGCAGAGGGTGGTTGCAGAGAGCTCAACCCCTGCCTCCCACCCAACTTCTTGGCCCACCACCATGTTAAACTGCCTGCAACTCAGCACTTGTCTCAGCTCCTTTGCAAGGGAGCTGTTTGAACCATTGGGAGTCTAAATACTCTTATGACATTGTCACCATGGTGGGCTGTGCTTTTTGCTAACCGTACTTCACTGAAGTCCCTGTTTCTGTGCACAACTCTAATATGTAGTTACAGCTGGGAGAGTTTTGTCTCCAGAAGGATTTGAGCATGAGATGCAAGACGAAGCACACTTGGCAAACAGTCCCATCCACCACCGTGTTATCAGAGTGACCTCTGGGAAAGGTGGAAGAAGTGATTTTGGGAGTTGTAGAACCCATCACAGCCCAGCCCTGATGCTCCTGTTGCCACAAGAGAGACTTTTGCAACATCTCCTGTACAAAATGCCGAATCTAGTCTGGGACCAGAGAATACTGATGATACATCGTTTTTACATGGCACACTAGGGGAGTATCATCAATAGTCCAGAGGTGTAAATTCTAGTTAGGATGCTATAACGACTGTCTATTATGTGGTAAACTGATTCATTCACAATATATGTGTATATATATCCTATTGTTTTCTCTTCCATCTACTTCTAAATTTCTCTCTCATGCTATTTAATTTAGAATTTGGTTTTGTGTTGGATTTTTCTTGGTTTAGCGGAGTTAAAAAGCAGACAGCCCTCATGATTTTTCCTGTTCTTCACAGATCTGTCTGGCAAAATGTCTTCAAATTGCCAGAGCTAGTAGTAGGTACAGGCATAGCTCTCTGTTACCTGCTATCAGGCGAATGCTTTTAGTTTCCTGCTTAGAAACCATCATGCTAACAGCCGGCTCCAAGGAGTTGAAGATGAAAATAACTTCAGCCCATCTTCCTGCTGAAGCAGGACTGTTATCTTGCATTCACTCACTATCATTTTGTCCAACTTAATTTTAAATGCACCAAGCAGTAGGGCTTCTGCCACTTTACTCTTGGGAGATAATTTTGCATACCTCACTGCCACAAAGTCCTTCCTGATACTCCACATTTTCCTTTCCTATCTTTACCCTTGAATGTTAATTCTACCCTGGTCCATTCTGCTAATTGGCTCCTTGCTCTTCATAGTGTCCAAACCCTCTCAGGTCTTTCCTGTCATCACTTGACTGTGCTACAAGCATTAACTCTTTGAGCCTTGTTTATTTTCCACGTGCAGGCGATTAAAGCTTTGCCATTGACTTAGGAGGCAATGCTGTGAATCTTCAAACCTACCTTGTAGGCAGAGTGGTGGAAATTATTCCTTGATTCACTGTCTCATAAAAACACAGGAGAAAAATAATGTCAGCATGAATAGAGCAATTTGCTTCCTTTTGAGGAATAATTAATCAACATGTATGTAAATTTCTAATCAAAATTAAAAATAAAATTGCTTGGCTTTTAGCAGTCCACCTAGACCATCTTTGCAGTCATTCACTGCATTCTGTTTGTTCATATCTCTTCACTAACTTCCAACTACCTGAGTTAACAAGAGGGTGCTTAGCCAGGCAGATCTTTAAATGTTGGCAGTGTCCACAAGTGAGAAGGTTAATAGACCAAATGACCTAGTGTTCACAGTTGCCTTCACCATGAAAGCTTTCTTTTGCACTTTTATTGTTTCAGAAGCCACAATAGATCATTGTAAATACTGCGAGGAGATGCATTGCAGATAAGGCTAACACCAGAGGCAATGTAGGCCCACTGATGAATGAGGTGGGTGCTCTGGTGACAGAGGATACAGAGAAGGCAGAGTTANAACACAGGAGAAAAATAATGTCAGCATGAATAGAGCAATTTGCTTCCTTTTGAGGAATAATTAATCAACATGTATGTAAATTTCTAATCAAAATTAAAAATAAAATTGCTTGGCTTTTAGCAGTCCACCTAGACCATCTTTGCAGTCATTCACTGCATTCTGTTTGTTCATATCTCTTCACTAACTTCCAACTACCTGAGTTAACAAGAGGGTGCTTAGCCAGGCAGATCTTTAAATGTTGGCAGTGTCCACAAGTGAGAAGGTTAATAGACCAAATGACCTAGTGTTCACAGTTGCCTTCACCATGAAAGCTTTCTTTTGCACTTTTATTGTTTCAGAAGCCACAATAGATCATTGTAAATACTGCGAGGAGATGCATTTGGCGCGTGTTGAAGGACACATCCCTGCAGTGCTGCGTGTGGCTTGTTTCCTGGGGCAGGCATGAAGTGCAGCAGGGGCACAGGGACCGGGGCTGTCCTGTTAACCACTGGCTGAAGCAGCTGCCTGAGATAGTTGGTCTTTACCTACAAAGCTGCTTATTCAAACAGAAGCTCCCAAATTGCTGTAGCGAAAGAACAGACAGAAGATTTGGGGCATTTAAAAAGCAATCTTCTACAACTGATTGCGACACATCAAAATCACAGTCTGCGCAGTGGTGGATTCCTTTTGTCACTAATTGCTCTCCCTTGCTGTGTTCAGGGTCCCAGTATTTTATGATTGGTTCTTCTCTACTAACAAAATGCCTTCCCTTCTGCAACCTCTGGGTCTCTCTGTCACTTCCCAGCTAGGATATCTGCATGCCTGACCTTGCTGGGTACAAAGACACCGGCTTCAAGACAATCTGTAAATGAGGATACCGGCATATGGGTTAAGTTGCAAGGGTCAGGGATCGAACACAATGGTGTCACTTGGGAGTCTCCAAGGTGTGGGAAGCACAAGGCCAACACATCCCTCTCACCCTGCAGGGCGTGCAGCTGCCACCTCGACATGCGTGTACCCATGGCCAGCGGGCCAGTACACCCAGGACTAGGGCCTGTTGTGTTTCGGTGACATGGCTGTTTATAGCCTAAGCCACACATTATTCCTCTCTGTTCTAGTGTTTCTTTCATCATTCTTTACACCTGGAGAGCTTTTTGAATTCAGCTGTCCCCTGAATAACAGAGCTATCTGCAGCAATGCTGAATAATTCATATTTTGTACATATTCACAGACAGTCCGAAGTTTTTTCCTAATGTCCCAAGTGCTTAAAGAAAAGGGTGTGTGACCTCTCTGGCATCAGATACATGTGTCAGTAAACCATCCTTGTAAAGCTGTAGCCTAGTCTTTATCCCCCAGGCCAGGTCCTCTGGACACTGCCCATCTTCCTGACTTGAGCTGCCATGACCTCCACAGCAACCACAACTGCCGGACTCTGGCAAGGGGGGGAATGGGGTTTGGAGCTTGCCATCACAATTCATCCCACAAAATGAGCAGAAGGCAGGAGTCTCTAACAAGCCCATGACCCATCAGAAGGCAGCATGAAGTTTGCAGACAGACATAATATCTCTTCTAATGAGTGAACCACCACAGGGGCTGAATGTGAACTAAAACCTTCTGGACTTTGGTCTTTAGACTTCCCAGCAATATAAGCTTGCCCAAAAGGCAATTTCCTCAGAATATGGGATAAGCAGTCTAACAAACGTACATATGCCCCAGCAAAAGGAATTTTAAATGAATCTACCAGCTAGAATTTCAAGCTTAGGGGATTCAGGGGGCATGTGATAAGGTGGAATATGTTTTGGTCTCAGTGAAACATTTAAAAAGAGTTCCTCAAAAATCATTCAAATTGCCTTGGCTCTGACAAAGATTTAGCAATTTAAAAAACTGCCCAAAGTGCTGCTAACGAAGGATAGGTGGTGGCAAGGTATCAGTGGAGAGTAGAAGGGAATGGTGGGGTGGTACCAAGATGTGCAATGTTAAATAGTTTGCAATCTATATTCAGAAATATCCCCATGCAGGAGCCAGGTGGAGCAATAAGCATGACCTGGCTGCTGCTCTGGAGAACACGGGACAGGAAGGAGCTGTGGGCTCAGAGAAAGGAAACATGGCTAGAAATAGTATGCTGAACTTTGTGGAAAATGCAATGTGTTCCCAAAATATGGCTGCTCACTGGAGCAAGCTTGGTGGCAGAAACGCTGAAAGAGGTTTAAGCTTGGTAACAAATGGAACGATATATAAAGCTGCAATGCAACAGGCTTGCCAAGATATTATTCTTCACTGATTTCCATGGTATCTGAGCACTGCAGAGATTATATAAATAGACACTTTCTGGAGAAATTCTTCTCCCTACTAGGATATGTTAGGAGTTTTATTTACCAACTTTTGTATTTTGCAGTGAAGTGGCAGGCTAAATTGAGGAGTCAGGGGTTTGTGTTTAGGCTTGGTTACAGCAAGATCATCCCATTCCTGGGCAAGAAAAATGAAGGCTGGACTGATAATATTGCTGGTAGCACTCCTCCATCCTGAATTCACGCGAGTTTCACCCTGGTGCAGAAAAGGCCGCTGCCCCTGATAAATGCTACTGATGCAAGTCCTTGCCTCTGAAGCACACTCCTGCTCAGGAGTCAGAGCTTGCATCTAATCTGCTTCGGAAGGACCAGCTCAAGGACTGCCCAAAGCACCGGCGTGGTACCTTCGCAGCAGCATATGTGGGAGAACACGTGGGCTGCTGAATCTTGAGGCAGATGACATGATATTTTATTTCACTCTATTTCTAGAAACCCTGAACCTTCGTTCCTAAGTGGCATACGGTGCATTAGTGACGGTGGGAGGTGGAAAATAGAAAATGCATGATTCAGCGTTGCCAAGGTCTTTACCCTGCAGTACAGGCCCATCGTATGTGGAGGAGCGAGCTTTTAACTGATGGGGTAATGGGCTATTTGGCTGTGAGGGCAGTCCAGAAGGATGCCCCTGAGAGATGGGTGTGTGCCTCTGCACATACTCTGGCTCTGTCCTGTAAATCTTTCCCCTTTCTTAACACATCGCCCTCCTTCACCTAGTTTTAGGTATGGCTTAGACCTATTTCCTAAGGAAGGAAGTTTCATGTGATCTTGTGGGCTACTCATTTTGTCAGCCTTATGTTTGAGCCTGTTAGCTAATTTCAACCAAATTTGAACTAAGAGGCCTCAAAAATAGCAAGGGTCCTTGGTTTGGTGAGTTTCACCAAAAAAAAGTACCACACAGGAGAGGTTCATCATCCCCAATCATTCCCAAATGTGCCTCTGAGAGTCACCAGTGCTGCAGCACGTGCCAGCCTGCATGTTGTCACCAAAGTGCTCTCCCAGGGGAGACTTGTAAAGCAAAAAGCAGCTGTATTTTATAGGGATAGGAGGAGATAAGGCTGAATTGTACTACGATTCAGTTAAAAAGCCAGTCAACCCCAAGCACAAACCCCAAGAGAACATTCCTGGTCACTCCTGTCACTCATGGGGCTGCTCCATCCTGCTCTGGACTCATCCCAGCCCCCGGCAGCTGGACGGTGCTGGGGGTCAAGGATGGGTTCAGGACAGCTGAACAAACCCTGTGTCTCTGCACAAAGAGATCTTAATGGGAGGAGGAGGAGGAGGCAGCGTCCAGGATGTCCCCAGATAGTACACTGATGTCCATGAATCATAAGTTGCTCTGCAATCACAAGGCTGAGTCCTGTCCTTTCCCCTCAGTATAATCCTATTAAAGATCACAGGGTTGCAGCTCGTTATGCGAAAAGAATGTGACCTACGCTTCCCCCCGAGCTGCTGTAATGAGGGCTGGTCTGCAGTGGGGGCTGTTGCTATGCTGAGAGGAAGGCAAATGAGGCAGATGTTTGGGGAAGACATTGTGATTTCTTAGTTTTTAACTGCTAATAAGGCAGCAGAGAAAAACGGCACATGGACTGATTCAGTGTCTTGGGGCTGGAAACGCCCTCCGTTTGCAGCTGCAGGCACTGCTCCGCTCTGGGGGCCATCCACCCAGGAACAAAACAGGACATCAGCTGGAGAAGTGCAGCTTCTGCACGTTTCCTTTCACGTAAAATTACAGTGGTGGGCTTATTACGTGCTGCCTCAGTCTAGCTACAGTTTAACCGCTTTAGAGCCCCACCCTGCAAGAGGCTGAACTGGAGCTAAAGCATGAGCATGAAGTAGCACAGCAAAAAAATTACTCTTGGGTGTGTTGGCCCATCACCAGCACAGGCTCCTCTTGGAAGCAGCACAGCCTTCAAGCAGAGACCCAGGCAGAGAGAGTTTGTATCAGCGAAGACCGCGCAAATCACAGCGCATCAGTCCATGAACATTAGAGGTCAATTAACACTGAGGGTCGTTTCATCCCCAAGGTCCTCAAGCTTCCTGCCTCGCAGCAAGTCAGATGCCTGCAAGGCTGTCATGCTTCATGGACACTGCCATCTGCAAAACAGGAAAAAAGAGAAATCAGCCACATCATTTGCAACCACAATAATCTAGAGATGATGAACGACGAACAACAGCAGAGTCATCAGCTCTATCCAAACCAAGCATTAACTGTTCCTGTGAGTGCCAATAAAGGAAAAAAGGTAATATTTTATACTGCTCTGGGAACTTCTGCTTCTACTTTATAAACATTGAATTTTGCCCAACTTCCCTGTGTGAGGCATTTTATGCTGTTGCTAATACACTGCTCGAGAGCCTGTCAGGCAGCACCAAAGCACTTTGGCTAAGGCTGTCCAGCAAACCTCTGAAAGAAGGGCCCCTGGCTCAGGGTCTGTGCCCTGGCCCTGCAGCAGCCACCAGTCCCTTCCCAGCCACTCGGAAAGGCCAGCAGCTCATGGTGTTCTTGGAGGATTTTGAAGACATCTGAAGCACTTTAAAACATACTTCAATCCGCTAGAGCAGCACAGCTCCCTGCTACTGGGGAAACAAAGCTGTGCTCTTACAAAGCCGTGGCTACAGCTAGCCCTGGTCATTTTGGTTTAGGTGCATTAGAAAAAGCCATTAAAAATATTTTACTTTTACCCCTTTCCGTATAGCTCCCACATCCCCCAAGAAGTGCAAGCATTTCAGCTGCACTAAGAAGACCCCCAGCTGGGCTGTGCAGGGGACATCAAGTGTGGCAGGGAACATGCATGAGCAAAGGGCTGCTCAAAACTTGGGGTTTGCTGTTTGTATGAGGCCCTCCTTCTTGGTTTTGTTCCAATGCTTAAATGAAAATACACTTTTCAGAATTGCCCAGGAAACAGAAATCACAAGAAATTCATACTGCAGACGTAGATACTTTTTTTTTTTTTCCCTGTGATGAAACACACTTCACAGACCTGGGGTAGCTGCTGCTCCGAGGTGACACAATCTCTGTGGTTACAGTGGAGAGGTTTGAGTGCAGAAATGCAGCTGTAAAGAGTGTCAGAGATGAAAAGGACCATGCCAGTTCCAGCCAGCAGTTATCAAGGGCTTCCCGAGTCCCCAGCTCCCAGGAAACACTTTATCGGGGAGTGTGAAAGCCCTGCGTTCCCAGCTACTGCGTCTCTTTCAGGGAAGGGCTGGGGAAGTGTGGCAAATATTGGTGGGTTCCTCAGGGGTGAGGAAACTTGTGGGAAAATCCATGCGTGGTACTGATGCACTGCTGCTTGCCAAGTGACTTTGAAAACCTTTCTTCATATTGTTTGAAAATTCATGGAAAATAAGTTGTTTCTCAGAGATATTAGCAACTAAGTATTTTTCCACTGGAAAACATTTTATTGCAAAATTTACTACTGTTTCTACTCATGTCTGTAGGGCCTTTATTTGGTGGAAAATGCTTCTTGGCCAGTGTTATTTTCAAGTGGAGACAAATAAAGCACACGGGTGTCTTCTTCTCATGAGCCAAGGTTGGAACCCTGGGTCACTGTGGGTGCAGATAATTCCTGTTCAGGACAGATCCTTGCACATGGAGGCATTTGCAGACAGAGCAGTTGCAGGCTCTCAAGCCAGGCATCAGCACAGAGGCAAGAGTTATCCTTCTGCTTTGCTGCCCAACTTGCTGTCTTACTGAATAACTTGGCTGCAGCTAAACTTGGCTCTGCTCTCCAGACTTCTTTTAATAAACTTAAGTCTCCGTCAGAGTGCTCCAGAAAGTTTGATACGACATCACTGCTGAATAAACAGAAACCAATATTGAGTGGATTTGCTGGAGAGTGCATTCAAGACCTCAGCTGTAATGCCAGACTTCGGAATGATTCAAAATACTGTAGATCCCTTGTGATTTATGATCATCTAATCAGTGCTTTAAAGCAGTTACATGCAGGCAGAGAAAACGAAGGTGACCTACCACAAGTAATACTTGCCCATGAGAAGAGAAAGAAAACAAAATGAGATAGCACTGCCCTGGAAGCAGTTTGAAGCCCTGAGGTGCCTCTGGATACCCCTCTGAAAAAAGACACCCTATAGCCTCAGGCTCAGGAGGCTGGTGGGGATATTTCCATTCATTTCAACAGTGTGGGCTTCAAAGCAAATGCTCTCCTGTGTAGCCCTTCCTGTGGCACAGAGCAAACGTGGCACTAAACCTCAGCCAGAACAGGGACAAGTCATCTGTAGTTAACTGCATCACTGTTTCCCCTTTTCACCCCTCCACCACTGCCAGTAAAGCCTTACCGAGCTCTGCTGTTCCTCCAGCTCCGGATGATGTGGGCAGTCTGTCTTTGTGTGGCTGCATTGACTGCCTGCACCTCGAAAACCTGGGTCACACCGAGGGGGAGGCAAAGCTGGAAGGGGCTGCCCTCAGCAGGGGGAGTTCTGGAGGAGACAAGGGTCCAGGGAAAGCCACCGGTGAAAAATCTGAGCGAATGCACAGGTGTGTTGGAGGTGTTTACACAAGCAGGCCAACACCAGTTGTTGTTTAAATGTTTCTAGGTTGTTCATGGGCACCAGGGAAATGTTAATTGTCATCTGAAAGAGGAAGCTGCATTTTGTGGTTGAAACAGTGTTTCCCAACCTTGTGGTTACCAGAGGAGTCCCAAAGGGGCCACAGACCAGAGGAAGAGTGCATGGCAAGTGCAAACGGATAGGGGAAGCTGCGTCTGATGAGTGTTTGCTTCTGCTGCTTGGGTGATAAAAGGTTCTCTCTTCTCTCTCTGTTTTCTGGCTGCCTCTGACATACGCAGATCCAGCTTTATCACAGCAGGCTGCTGTGACAGCACTGTAGATGGCTGTCTTTCAAGGTGCCTTCAGATAGGAAGTGTAAGTGAAGGTGCTCGGATGGAAACATCAGAGATGGAGAGGCAACAAAGAACAAGCTGGGGGTGCGCAGGAGGTCTGAAAAATAAAGGAAAATATGCTGGAAAGTCAAAATGAACTGGGAGGAGAGGTTAGCAAGAAACTGAACAGCTGAGGAAGGAGACACCAATGAACACAAGGAACAGACAGAGCAGCCAGTGATGAAGTGCTCCAACAAGGATTAAAATGGGATGGTACTATAGGACTGCTGTGGATGTCTGGGAGATGTAGTTCCCAGCTGAGGCTTAGGCTCTCGGGGTAGCGTGTGTTGGAGCAGCTCA
The DNA here is from genome assembly GCA_013400615.1 of Syrrhaptes paradoxus. Classification (NCBI taxonomy): domain Eukaryota; kingdom Metazoa; phylum Chordata; class Aves; order Pterocliformes; family Pteroclidae; genus Syrrhaptes; species Syrrhaptes paradoxus. The sequence goes on along the minus strand of VZTO01016882.1, from coordinate 49,229 downwards.
CAGAGAGGAGCTCTACCACGCTCAGCATCAGCCAGCTGCAATGGTACCGGCTGGGCAGCCCTCTGAGCAAGCTGTAAAGGCAGGTCAGCATTCCAATGCCCAGCCCTGCTGTGTCCTGCTCTGACACAGCTACCACGCGTGCTGGGATCACCGGCAGCTCTGACAATGGCAAGGGCCTTGTTTAGGTCAGGCTTCGACCAGGCACCCGCATCATGTTGCCTCTGCCAGCACCAGTAGCTGGTTCCAGCCCCAGAGCACCTGAACGCTGTATGACTTCTTGCTCCACCGAAGCAGAAAAGAGTTAACTCCCCCTCAGTTGTCCTCCAGAAGAGAGAAGATGGAAATGTTTCATACTGCGCTATTTTTAAATCGTTCAAGAAATGTATTGCTAACAGAAGAACAGCATAACTGACATTTCCCAGAATCAGCTGATGAAAGTGCACAACACAGCTCCTCTTAGGCAGTCCAGGAAAGGTAGAACAACTTAAAATAGCTTGCAAATAGAAAGAAAAAAGCAGGAAATGATTACGGAGCTCTGTAGTCAACACCCCAAAGTCCATTTTAGCTGTTAGCCATTGCACTTAAGGCAATAGAGAGCAATTAAGCAATGAGACCACCGGAAGGTTTGTTCCCTGTTGAATCCTAAAAATAGCTCCAGCCCGTTGCTGGTGAAAGGTGTCACACTGACAGGGCCAGAAACCAGAGGCACCTATCCAGATGTTACACAAACCTCTGTAACACGGGTCTTCTTTAAAGTGTGGGGTCCCCACCCATTTAGGCTGCAGGATGGGAGCACCCCGTGATGCTGACATCCCTCCACTGTGACCTGGGCTGAGAACCACCAGCTGGCTTCACGCGATCTGCCAAATGACTCATGTGTTCCTTACAGAGGTAGTGTGTGGCATCTATTCATGTACTTAAAACTCACTCAGAAGCAAGCAGAGGTAGGACAGCTCATAATAGCTGCATACGAAATGTCCCATATAATCAAATAATTACTGCTACGCTCAGACAGCAGAACATTCTTCCTGAGGGCTTATTATTTCTGAGGGCTGTTAAAGATAAATTTTGCAGTGGTTATTCCAGACTAATTCTTATGTCGAATAAATTCAGGTATTAATGAACTTGGGCTCCTCTGTGGCCTGCATGAGGCCAGAGGTCAGGTGAAGAGATTACCCTGGCCTCTTCTGAGTTTATAATGTTGAAAGGAATGCAGGTCCTTGTCAAAACACCCCAGCGAGTGATAGAGCCAGCACTGCCGGGAGGTGTGCTGTGGCGGAACACAGGTGTCATGAAGATCCTGTCAGAAAACACCCTTCCTGTTGGAGTGGATAGTAAAATTTCTACCCAGATCATAAATGTGGCTTCCCCACTTCCCCTTTGTTTTCATTACAGGACAAAAATAAATCCCTTTCTGCCTTGGTTTTGCAGAAGCGGTTTGAAACGCAGTTTCTGTGTTGCAGCTGGCCAGCTCTCTCGTTTGCAAGGAGGGAGCAAGCTCTAAGGTGAGCGTCTCCTGCCAGCTGAGGAACACCATCCTTTGACAGCTTGGGATGCCCCAAAGTGCTCTTGGTGCTACCTGCAAACCTGGTGTGCGCAGCAGCCCGTGGAGCAGCGCCATGCCCTTGGTGTCCAGCCCCAGCTGGGCTCCCATCAGCTGCCTCCTGTGCTGCTGCAATGGGGGACGCTGGAGACAGCATCTCCCAACCTTCAAAGGGTTTGCAGGAGAGAGCAAGTCTGCAAGTAGTACAAGCAAATCTAATGGATGACTTGCTGTGCCTTCCTCACTTAAAAGCCATCAGCTGTAAATATTTGTGGCGGTACCTAGCAAGAGTCAGGCAAAACGCACAGAGATGGGGAAATATTTTCAGACACAAAGAGGAAACATCAGCAGATGTCAGTGGTAGTATAGATGTGCCCTTGGACAAAATACAGGTGCTAGGAACTGCTTGAGGACCTGGTACGAGTCATACACTGAACAGGTACTGTGCACAAAGACGGAGGTATGTTTTGATTCAATCTTTTCACTGCAGGGCACCTTTTAGATGTAAGTAGCCTATCTACTGCAGGGGAAGTTCCACAAGTTAGTTAGAGGTGGTTGTTACAAGATCACTAACATGCTTTGTTCTCCAGTAGAAACTTTGTGTTCATCTCATGAAAGGCATCTAGAAGCCCAGTGGTGACACTTTCAGTCTGGCTGTGATCGTACTGCATCTGGAGAAAAAAAGTACTCCTGCAAGAGGGTTTAAGATTTGATGCTCTCCTTTCAGGAGACTTGTAGCTGTGCAAAACCCGAGTTTTCTTTCATGACAAGATTCCCTAAAGTGTCAGGCAGATTTGTACTAAATGATTGGGTACTTCTGTCCTCCTCCATGGACTCCACTGACACCGGCCCCCAGTGGCTCCCTGGTAAGGTCATGCACCTTCAGTCAGTTGGTGGGGTCACACTGCTTGCAGCTCCCCAGAGGCAGGGGTTTGTCTGCTGTGCCTAGAGCTGAACAATATCCTACCCAAGGAACAGACTGGCAGGGCTCTGGCCTGAACAAACTCTTACTACTCTTACATCCATGTCCTACCAAAGGAGGTCTAACCGGCTCTGTGGACACTTAATCAATGAGCAGAGTGGCAGGGTGGGAGGACACTGCTTGTGTCCAGGCAGTACAGATGCCAAAGTTGTTGCAAAGAGGGGTTAAGAAATTTGTCCAGGGATGCAAAACAAGTGGACAGCAGAGCCAGGAGCTCACCTTCCCACTTCTCTGACCCCAGCACTGGAGTAATCTTCCCTCCTGTGGAACAAGCCCTCGGAAGGCAGCTGAGAAGGAACGGGTACGGGAAACCCTGTGTGGAGGACAAAAATTAACATATCCGTTTGTATTCTACATTCTTGTGTGCAAAGGGCAAAGAAGTGGTGTGATTTGCCTAGAGGGTGGTTTCCACAACTGGAAATATTTAATTAAGTGAATTATTTTCCTAGTAGTACTTTAAAAGGTTATATCCCCAATTAACAGTGCATTAGACCTGGCCTGAACCCCATTTTGATATGCTCAGTGGACTGTGAGGAATTTACTGTCAGCTTAAGAGAGACAAAAAAGGTAGAAGTCAAATCGGTGGCAAAATGCAGTTTCTGGCTCCTTGTCAAAGCACCCGCATGCCTCATTACCTTGGTTTAAAGCCAACAGACTAGCTTAACAGGGCTGTTTATTGCTCCCTCCCCTTCCATCTATACTGAAAAGGAGGTTTCAGCCACAAAGCCTCTCTTTGCTACGTTGTACTTAGTTTTTTTGTTTTTTGGATATATATCCTTTCTTAGACTGCCTTACTCAGGTGCGGGGTTTGCATACAGCTGATAAATGCCACCTGGTGACAATGTCTCTCAGGCCATTTCAAGCAATGTCCCGTCTCCGTACCAGCTGTTTCTGCTGGGAACATTATTGTACTGTGCTGCCAGACTTGGAGCCAAATGATCCCGGGGAGCGGGAAGAGGGTGTTAATGAGACAATAAAAGTGTACGCTCATTATTTCCTACTGCAGAGTAAATGTGGCTTCTTCTTGACTAGAAAGCCTGTTTAGCCATTGGAATGTGGCTCTGTCAAAGAGAAATGTTGACTCCTTTTTTTTTATTGCAGCCCTCACAGCACCCTACCACGTGAATTGTCAGCCTTTTCTTCCTCTCTTTACCAGAAAGCATCTGTCCTGTTTTCCTTCAGGTCCCGTGTAGCACAGGCACCCAGCATGGTGTTCAGTTCTTTTGCACCAACCAAGATGCTGTGAAGACACTCCCAGGAGATGAATATAAATGAGGGACATAAATGCCCCCACTACAGCAGTATCCTTACTGCTTAGGGGATGGGACCAGCTGAGTGTCTCTGCAGAAAAACATAGCTTCAGAAAAGGAATTAACTGTTACATGTCCTAAAATTGTCTAAGGTGCAGCAATTGTTCAATGGGGAAAACAAAGTCCCAAAGTACAAGTGCTACAGCTGGTGCTGGAGCAGCTCAGCCACAGCCCCACTCCCATTGCCTTTGGCATTGCCAGGGCGGTTCCATGTGGGGGAAAGGGGCAGAAAATGTGAGCTGAGAAACAAGCAACCTTTCTTTCCTGCTCATCACTCATTGAGAGCTTGGCTCCCACCTCTGAACTGTCCTCTGCGCCATTAGCCATTGCCCTCTAGGTAAATTTTCAGCCAAGTGCTTTCTCTGATAAGCCTGTGTCAGGGCCCCATGGCCACAGCCTCTCTCTTCTCTTTCTGCAGGCTCTGCTGAAGAAAACACAGCTTTGCTCATATCTACACCCTGCCACACAGTGTTTTGCATTGATTCAGCTCCTGGTGTGCTGAGCCCCCCACCTGTTGTACTGACAGGTACAGTCTCAGCAGTTCACCGTGGTCTCTCTCTTCTCTGTATTTTTGTTTTCTTCCTATCTCATCCTCAGTGCATCAGCTGTTTGCAGCAGCAGCCTTCCTTGTGCAGGTCAACCACCTCCCTCAGCAAAGGCTCTCAAACCACAAAACACTAAGAGTTAGTGATAACAGGAGTAGTCAGCTTGGGGGAGCAATGTTTAAAAAAGGCAGAGCTAGGGCTGAATATGCACATGATTTTGTATTCAGCTACCCTACACTTTACAAAGCTTTGGTCTGAACAGTCCTATTATTCCTACAGTCTTCCCCTTCCCAAACGGTCATATTCTTCCTTCATACAAATGCAAGCTGAGCTCCCAGAGAAGAAGCCCATGAACTTAGTTTATTAGTCAGTGTGCTTGGGGGGGAACACAGATTAACACCTGGCTTCATCCCTGCTGGCCAGCTGTCTTTAAAGCCCTGGTTAGGAGGCAGGGAAGCCCTTCAGATGAGAGGAGGTTTTAACAAGGTCTCTTCGTGCTAACTCGGAGTGGTGTGAGGACTTTGCTCAGCACCCGTCCTGTAGCCTGTATGTAAGTGGGGATGTGTGGGGTGGGATGGGGCGAGGGGCTCCAGCACTGTGGTCTGGTGTTGCCTGGCAGAGCGAGCAGGACACAGAGGTTGCTTTTCCATCCTCACCTACTTCCCTTTGGTTTTAAGAGGGATTTGTTGCAGCTGTAAGCACCACTCTAGTTCTTCTGAAGCATTGTGAAAGAATGTGATGATGTAGCTTTATTATTTTTAGCCTGTTTTCCTAAGTGAATTACGTTTACACAACTACATCTCTGCAGCCCTACCCTCCCTGCCCCTCACACGCAAACACTCACCACTTTTACATCCATATGCTAATTTTAAACAAATTTGAGAGGCAGCAGAGGTCTTGGAGCTGTGAAGGATAACTTGTGACACTGGCACGTGGGTAGATGAGAGGCACACACACGCCTGCTCTCAAGCCTGCTGCTGGCAGGTGGGCAGCAAGAACTCAGCCCTCGTCCGTCCAAAAAGCAGTTCCCAGCCAGCCTGCCTGCACGGCCATCCTCTCCAACCATCTCTCACGGGGACTTGCCCTCGCAGGTGTGAAGGGGAGGGCATGGAAAAGACCGGGAAGGGTCAGGGATAGGACACAGGAGAAATTGCGGGGAAGGCTTAAGGGTGCAGGATGCAAATCTGTGGCAGATGGGACTTCAACAGCGCTGGCACTGAGGAGCTTCCTGCTTTCTTTGAGAGCAATTGTCGCCTTCTGCACCGGTCTAAAGCTGTTTGGCTAGAGTAATTCTCAGTAGGACTAAACTCTGCTTGATTGGATTAAGGAAATGGTGGTGGAACTTGCTGCAGCATGTCTGCTGATTCTGTTTCTAGCTTAGACAGGACAAAGGACAACCTGGGCTGAGGGTAAAACAGGGGGGGGAAATGAGTGTGGGGGCCATTCACTCTTCCTATGAAAAATTCACCTGAAAATGTAAAAGAGAATTCAAAAGCTTAGAGTCACCGGTTTCATCCTTCCAGGTGAAGACAGTTCTCTCTCAATGCACAAAGACTACCAAAGCTGTGAGACATTTGTTAAAACACACACAAAGCACCAGTGAGGTGAGAAATAATTTGCACAGCAATTGCAAAAGCGGTCGAGCCCACGAGCGTGCGTGTGCGCTGCTGCCCTGCTGGGTAGGGCATCCCAAACCCTCCATAGCACTGGGCCTGGCAAAGCAGAGATGCTGCCGTATGTGAGGTACCTCCCAGGGATGTCAACAGCCTGTCTCTGGTTTCTGAGGCTTGACAAGCCTGGCTGAACGGGTGATGGGACTCTCTGGGTACAAATGCAGGGTACGTGGGTGCCTGTGTCACCACTCATCATGCCTGGGCATTTGACATTTAACATTCACCTTAACCTAAGAGTTGTCTCTCTCTATGATTTATTATGTACAAAGGATATGGAGATAACTAGGTTCAAAGGGCTTATGATGAGTGCATGAGATAAAAAATTCAGTATGCTCACACATGGTATGCAACACTTATTTATGAACCTGATTAACCAATAAATGCCATTATTTTCTTTAAAATGAACTAAATTAGGTATTTACCTTGATGGCAAAACAGAATACAGCATAAATGGGTCTTCAGTGATGTGATCACCACTGTAATCTGTTATACGGGGTAGCTCATGGCAGAATTACACCTTGTCTTTGCCTCCTGCTGTTGGTATGGTGTTGGCTGTCCAAATAGTCCAAGGCAGCCCTTGTTCTTTCAGCATGGGCTTATCTTTCTCAAGTGATGCAGTCACAGTAGTTTGGCCTTTTATTTCTGCCTGAGCATTGTTCTTCAACATTTTCCCCAGCAGAGCGGTCCTGCTGGAGAATTGGGCTCCCAGAGAGGGGTGTTTTTTTGATGGTGCTGGATACAAGCTGGTATTTAAAGGCAGAGCCACAGCTAACACTAACTCTATCTGGTGGCATTAAAGGCAGCCTGTGTGTAGCCTTTTTTGTCTGTTTCAGAATTCAGACTTTTTTTTTTAAGTTACTATGGCCAATAGCCAGTCTTTCAACAATTAAAACATTATTTCGCTCCATCAAGCATAAAGCTTAGAGGAAACTCAATTCCATTTGAAGCGCCATAGTGTAAAAGAAAGAGACTCTTACCTTGAAACCCGAGTGCTGTTGATTGTCAGGAGAGCTGAGCTGCCCATGGGGTCAGCCTGCATGTGCCCTGGAGAAAGCACTGGGATCAAGCTCTTTTCTGAGTAACCTCTCCTTTTGGAAGTCTCAGTATTTGTGTGCCTTGTGCCTCTCCTGATGGCTCTAATTTCTGTTGTCGAAGTTGCTGACAATTTTCAGCTTCTATTATTCTTGGCTGCTCCCAGAGATATAGCATGTGTATAATCTTTAATTTTTTTTTTTTTAATTTATGGCTGCACCTGCTTTGTATAATTGTGCTCCCACAACTATATTACAATTGACTTTTATAATTAGGAGAAGCTCATAATCAAAGACAAATGTAAAATTACTAAAATGTTAGCTTAGCTTTTATTTTTAAAATAAGGCAAACACTTACATGAGAAATGTACTTGAAAACAGGCAACGTACTCTGACATTGCGAGCTGACCTACTGTGAAATTGCAACCTTATTAGAAATCTATAGAAAATGATGCCTCGGTGACATAAAACAGAAATGCCATTTCTCAGTAGCTAAGTGGAGTTCAAAAGCAGCCCCTTCTGCATTCAAAATGCCAAAATCTGATACAAAAATATTTAGACTACTCATCAAAATAAAACAAATCCTCTTTCCCAACCATGACTGCAATATACAACAACTCTTTTATATTTAGCCCATTGAGATGGTAAACTGCCTGCTACTGGGCAATGCCATTCCAAGGAAGACAAAATAAAAGGCACTAAAATTAAAATAGTCAGGTCATCAATGACTCAGGCAGCTAAAATCAAGGAATTCACCAAAAGCACCACAATAGCTTTTAAAGCTGTAAACCACTACAAAGATCAGTTTCTACCCATTGTAGAGGATGGTAAAGGGTGATAATGGATGTATGTGCCTCCTGCTAGCATTCCTTTGCAAAAGGGGAAATTCCCAGAGCAGCCCAGTAAAGGCTGACCCGTGTGAATGGGACCTGCAAGGATCTCTTCAGGCAGCTAGGGGAACAGTGGAAGGCCAGGGGAGCTGTGGAGGAGCAGGCGTGTGGCCAAAGCTTGATCTTGCTGTATCCCATCCATGCTGGCTGGACCTTAAGAAGCCACCTGTGCCAGCTGAGTAGCTTCCAGGCAAGAACAAAAGGCAAGCTGTGACTGCTGGAGTAGGAGCATTTCTGTGTCTAAAATCTCTGCCTTTTAATGTGCAGGGAAAACATAATAGAAAGAGCACATTCCTCTTGCCCTGATTGGTCTTCCCGTTCTCGTGATCTCTTGAGGCAGCACGGCCAGATCCAGAGACACCACTTCATGTCAGTGAAACATCATCTCTAAGAGCCCCTTTGGCAAGACCTTCGAAGCAGCGCTCAGCTTCCCTATGGCAAGGAAAGGGACATACTTCTTACATGGGGATAACTTCACTGGAACGATACGTACCCTGACTGTGTTTGAATGAAAAATGAGAAAATCCCCCTATGGTCCTTCCCCCCTGAGTACCATATAATAAATTTGTCTCCCTGTCCCCGCACAATTATAATCCCACCCATAAAGGAGCTGTAGGCTCATTACCTGGCTGCATAATGAAGTACATTAGCAGGACAGATGGATAGCTGGCAGTAGAGGCTGAAATAGGCTAAAATCCAAAGTGCTCTGAAATACACCCTTGGGCTTTCTCTGAAGCCTATTTGTTTTTATAAGAGGATTTTAACACTCAGAAGTTCATAGGAAGCTTGCCTGCTTCCAGAAGGTGTCATCATCCATGGCACAGAAGCTCCAACTGGTGTTGGGATTCAGCGTTTGTGAGCTAACACTGATACGCACTGTGCTGCCACTGAGATTTGTAAGTTGAGGCACCGAGAGGGCAACACCATGAAGGCAGTGGGCTGCACTCTGTCCTAGGAGTGGTCCTGGGGAGGACTTGGCAGGAAATCCCACAGAGACCAACCACCCCTTGGACAGAATCTTCTCAGAATGATCCTGTGGTCCTCAAACCTCAAAGTAATATTTGAAAAAATGTTTATCTTTTTCCTCAACTGTTCTGGCAGCCGTGCCTGTTTGTGTGTCAGGAGGAGAGGAATATCCACACTGACAGGGGTCACAGGGCTATGTAAGGCCAGCCAGGGCAGTTGAAACCTGTCATCCTACACATCCAACAGGCTCTTTGTTTAACATTTTCCTATAGCACGTACTGGTTTCCTCATACCCCTTAAGGAACAGGAATTGTCCTTACCAATCCCTTTGCTCACTACATAATGATATTTCATGTCACTGGCAAAAATCACACTTCTGCTGGACTGTGTGGAAGGAGCCTTGTATGGAGATGTATGAGGCATCCTCCCACTGCCTATGGGGGCAAGATGTGCTCCCTCGGCAGAGCCAGCTTTCTACACTGTACATGGCAGGCTGGTGCCTTCTGCCAGAAAGGGGTCCAGGTTGCTGCACCAGTGACCATTCCTGCTGTCCTGAGTGGGAACACAGGACTGCTCTGCTGAATCACATGAAGCTCAGAGGCTTCAGAACACCTCCTCAAGAGATAGCTACAAACCATCTTGAAAATAAAAAGTCAGGCAAGTAGTAAAGACAAGCTGGTAGCAAAATGAGTGTTATTCAGTTGTGTAGAAGAGTAGAACTGGGCCAAGCATTACCCCAGCTCTTGAGGTTGTCTGTGCAACCAGGGAGAACCCCAGCTTGTCCTTCCGATCTCATGTGCTATGGAAGAGTGGTGTCCTGGGGCATGGTTCCATCTTTCAGACTCCCACCACCTAGGCAATCATCTCTGTGGCTGTCCTTGTGTGAGGGAGCAGAGGCAAAGGGTGGGTTTTGCCTCTCATGTTGGAGCCTGCCCCACCACGCTGAGGTGCATGGGCTAGGAAGAGGATTTGTTACAGATGGTGACAGCATCCTGCACTGCTGAAGTGGAACGGATGTTTGCCACTGCAGAGAAAGCAGAAAGCACCATCAATTGAGGCTACCCATGCATATGTGCTGGCAATATTAAGAACAGGAAACAAATGTTGCACATGTGACAGTGCACCTCCCACCCAAAGATTTCAAAAAGGTTTGCAAATCCTGCATTGTTGAATTAGCCTTCCCTAATTCGTCTGCAGCACAAGCAAACATGGTAGCACCATTCTGCAGATCACTAAAGTCAGCCACGTGGGTGCTCACCTGTAGCTCACTGAAGCATGTCCCATTTGGGGCTGACAATAGATAAGCTCAATGCCACCGCCCCATTCCTTTGTCGTCGTTGGACCATATGGCTTCTCAAACTTCCTTCCTCTGTTACTTCAAAAGTGTTTCTCTTTGCAATGTTAACTTGAGCCAGAGCACAGGTGTTGCCCTACTTTAGCTGCCATCTGCACACAAAACCCTTCTGTAGCTTGGATCGGTTGGCTTAGGTGGTCAAATGGACATACTACAGTGCTGCAGGCTACTGCCATAGACCACCTGTGGTCCTCCAAGGCCTTCCCAGAATTCCATGCCAGGTGAAGGCGTAAGCAAGTTCTCCCACAGTGCTATGAAAAGCCCTTATTGTGCATTTCAGCCTGCGATTCATGCTAGTCCTGGTATCACACAAACGTAAGTGCAGGGCTGGTACAGACCATGCAGTATTTCTGCTGTCATGGGTGCCAGGCTCACTCAAGGTCAGTGATACGACCACAAGTAACTTAAGTTGCCTCCACAGGGAGGACTTTGGAAAAATACAGCAGCCAAGAACAGGAATATCTTAATGAAAGGTTTGTGTTACATAACTGGTTTAATGGAAAAAGAAAAAAAGGATTCCTCAAAACCGTAATGCTGTAAAGCACTTTATTTATTTAACCAAAGCCTACAGAAATACTAAATAAAATGAAGAGCTTGGTCTTGGGGTTTTAAGGAGCGTCTAGGGCACTTGCTCCTCTGCCAAGTGTTTGGATGAAGTATGGCAATAACATATTCAGAAAAAAATGAGAAACTGTGTTTTACTTAGGGAGGAAGAAAGTCAGAGCAATTAATCTGCCAGAGGCAATCCTCTTCATTACAATGAGTAAGTGTTTACTGTTCCTGAGTGGGGTACAGGTGACGTGTACTTTACAGCAGACAAAGATGAATTATCTGGAATAGATAGCAGACATTTGAGCTTATTAGGGAGGTGAGGGGTCTATTAGTTTTATCTGCAACTGATTCTCTGCTGGGCTGTGAATAAACTGGCCAGCAACTCAATGTCATGCTACCTAGTCCAAAGACAGATTAACTACTGTTACCCCTTACTAAGGCAGTAGTGCGTAACATTGGATTCAGTGTTGTCAGGAGGACAAGGGTATGACTCAGGGTTTGGTTTTTTCCCCCTTTCTTTGTTTTGCTTTGTTTATGAAGTAGGTGGCCATGTTCCAATCTGCTTGTAATGAACATGCTGATAGCAAGCTAAAAATAATTTTTGGGGAGTATTTTACCAAAGTCTCTATAACAACAAAACATATAGATATGTCACAGTAAAACCTTGCTGAATGTGTAGAGTTTTATTACCTAGGAAAGGGCAGGCAGCAATAAAGAACTGAATGCAGCCCATATTTTTGAAAGCATTGCTTATTTTTAAGATAGAGGATGTACTGATGCTTCTTTCTGATTTTAATCCAGAAGTTTACATCTCCCTCTGTTTCCATTAAACCCAACAGAGAATATAACTTTTACATTGAAAGACAGTAAGGTCTTTACACTTTTAAATCACAGTGTACGTGGGAAGATTCTGGGCAAGAATCTTTATACCCTTTAAGATCTGGGCTGACTCTTCGGACTGAGGAGTGGGTGAAAAGTCACAGAGGGATGAATGGGGGCTCCTATCAGCTACAAACAGGTTGCTCAAAGGTAATTTTTGGAGGAGATGGCCGAATCCATGGTTGTAATGATGGTTTCTCTTGTTAAGATACATATCAAGATGCACAGTGTTTGGTGCTTTTCCCTAAACCTGCTTTTCTGCAGAGAGCTGATGTGGTGAGCCTCTCAGCTTGATTGCTGTTTCCGAGTTTGTTCGAACATGGACAAGAGCGAGGGCGAAACACAGTGTCTCAGACAGCAAAGAACACAATGCTTCTTGTTTTAAGACTGATAATTAAGTCATTAAAGATTGCTGGGGTTGGCAATACCATGTCTACAGGGAGCTAATTACTTGTACTACTGGTAAAATACCATGACAACAACAAAGGATGACATTTTATAGACAAGTAACAATGACAAGCTCTGCCCTGCAGCATGCAGGAGGAAGGGCCAGCTTCTACCCTCCCAAGTATGTCTCAAGTGAATAAGAGCAACTTGAAACCCACATTTCTGGTGTGAAGGTGATTAGAAAGGATGTAGTAAGCTCTAATAAAATTATACGGACTAGAGATGTGTCGGTCAGTGACGATGCACTGCAGCTGTACAGCCTGCATGGTCAGGTACTGCTTCAACAGCAGAGCAATGGGCCCAGGGGCTGCTGATTCACTCTTTCCTGTTTTTTCGTTTTGCTCCTTCATAGAGATTGTGGTTTTGGTCTACAAGCCTCTCCAAGGGCATCTGCTTTGGTGTTCTTTTTTTTTTTTCTAGTCTTTTCTTACCAATACCCCCAAAGAACTTCCACTTATTTCCCTTTCTGTGCAGCAACAGCAATACCGAGACTCTAATTTGTTTGCTGGAAGCACATTTTTGTGGTGAGAATGGCATATCTTTCTCTGAGACCTTTTAAAAGACCCCCACCTTGCATAATTGCAGGATTTCAGCTGAGACCTGACTGCTGAAGGATCCCTTTTACTCACTAACCTGATATCACTTACATCTTTCCCTACTTATAAAAGCCTTGATTTTTAATTCATGCAGTTTTCCCATTGAGAATGGAGACTAGTTAAGGCATCTGCTCAAATCTGTTAGTTATTTGTTAGAAAAGAATTCAAAACAAATTTCTGTGAGGCAGAAGTTTAAAAGCCTTAAGGGGACTAGCAATGAAACATCCAATTTCATTTATAGGACATCTGTCAAAATTCAGGTAGCCTTGGTTGTGGCAATTATTTGTGTGTAATTAAATTGGTTTATTCCTGTTCCAGAAGGACTGAAATCCACATTACATTTGCCCTTTCTGGTGACAATCTCAATGGGCAGGCCATTGGCTGGATAGCATGGATGTCCTGTGGTTGACAGTATATATGTGGGGGTTTTGGTTGGGTCTTTTGTTTTTTTTTTTTGGTTGGTCGGTTGGTTGTATTTGGTGTTTTTAGGTTTGTTGTGTTTTTTTTCCAGGGAAACCCAGGATTTGAGAAATGCTCTGCTCGGTCAGATCAGTGACCCACCTAGCCCACTGCCCAGTGTCTGGCCATGGCAGGAGATCCTGTTCAGGGAGAGTGTGTGAACCTGGCCACTTTCTGTATTTCACTCCCCTTTGAACTTTCCCAGCAATCACAGCCATTATATTTGGGGTGCTAGAGGGTAAATTCCTGCGCATACCTTTCAGTATCCATGTATGAACCTGTTGTCCATGAGTTTGTCTCATGCCTTTTTGAACCTGCTGACGGTCTCTGACTCCACACCCTCCTGTGGCAAGAAGGTGCAGAAGTTCACCACCCTCTGTGTAAAGGTGGACTTTTAAAAATCTATTTTAAATGGATCTCCTACTAGATTCACTGAGTGCTCCACCCTCAACTTCTTGTATTGTGGGGTTTTGTGAACATCTCCATATTCATGTTTTATCTACAGTCTCCATGGTTTTATAAACCTTGGCCATATTCAGTCTAGGTCCTCTCTCTAAACAGGGGAGTACAAGTCTTTTTAGTCTTTTTTCATTCATCTGTTTCAGTTGCCCTTCTCTAACCCTGCTACATCCTTCCTGAGATATGGAGACCTGAGCTGCACACGGCTGCTGTAGGTGCACCAGGATATTGGAACAGCACCTTCAGCCTTCATCTCAGTCTGCTTCCTGATGAGGCAGAAGCATCTTCACAGTGTATGGTGGATGTCGGTGATGCTATATATGTGCCAGCACTAATAGCACAAAACTGCAGCCGGTTGCCTACCAAAACAGCACAAAAACCCCTGAAAAGTCTATCAGTGGATATATGGCTGCTCTTGAAGATTGAATTAGCCATTTATCCTGCTGGCTGCTGTTTTTCAAATGGGGTAAAAGGGGAAAAATAAAGCTTTAAAACCTGCCTGAAACTATTTCATAAAGACACTCTTTTTTTTTAGCTTTGTGGAAGAATAACACTCACCAGGAAAGGCCCAGACTCTGAATGGGTGCAGGATTGCTAGGTACAATTTGAAATGATGAATTTTTACATCTCTGAGACCTGGACTTCAGCCACCTTCCTGCAGCTCTCCCTCCTTTTCGTTGCCCCTCTGGGCAGTATAAGGGACCCAGAGAAAGAAAAAAGCCATGGTGACTGGGGCCCTAACTATGGGCTTCTGTTTGTGGACGCCAGCTGGGAATCTGCTTCAAATTAATACCAACTTATTTTTCCTCTTAAAACCATCCTCCAAAAAGGTAGCAGCCAGAAGCAGAACTCGTGGCAAGCCCACTCCACTGGAAACCTGGCTTGTGAGCCTCAGGAGAGGGAGAGTTGTTCAAAATTATCAGACAGAAAGCTATTGCAGAAACCACACAGTTTTCCTGGCCCTCTCCGAGATTTTTCCACCAAAAAAAAGGATGTTTTGGCCTAGCAGCAGGAACTTGAGGTTCTGTATGCCCGGCAAAGAGCTCTCTGCAGCAGGCTTCTGTGAAACCCGCGCGAGGAGAAGCTGATCTGTTCCACACAGGCACACAGAGGGGAGGCTCGACAGGACAGAAACGTGGCCAATTCCTACAAGAAACACCCAGGTCGGAGGTGCACATGGTGCCAATTCAGCATTGAATTTCAACTGTGTTGCTAACTAAACTTCCTGTAACTTCAGCAGCTGCACAGCTGAACCTCTGTGAACTCATTTTTCTCTGGTCTCTCCTTAGCGCAGACCCCTTCCTCCTTAGCCCTGAGTGTCTATGAGCCCCCAAGCCTGTGGGAGAGCTTCAATTCTCAAGGCAGGGCTGCCTCTGGGACCACAGTTTCAAGGATATCAGCTGCTTCATGACTTATGTGTCAAACACCCTGGCTGAATTGTTCTTTCCTGATGCTGACAGTTCCAACCAAATAAATATTTAAAAGTTTATGGTGGTGGGAACTCTTCAAGAATTTTCATCCTTGCTAGTGTCCCCCAGAGAAAATGAAAAATCTGCTACTCCAAGGATACTAGCAAACGCTGCAAGCCCCAGGCTTCATCTCAGGGCTTGCATGCCAATGCCTGGGTGCGGTGCATATCAGCATGAATGTTCTGCTTATTGCCTAGCCATGGGGCTCATCTGAGCACTCCTTGATCTGCAACCTCCTTACACATATGTGGGATAGTTCTTACAGTTCAGGTTTTACATCCTAGGTCTTGTTTGCTGCAGGTATGGAATTTGCAAGTGTTCAAATGGCCTTTCTCCATGCAAAGGATGGGTGGATGGATGGAGTTCCTACTGGATTTGGCTCTGCAGAGCAATCTGCTAGAGACTGAGGAACACGATACCCCACACACAGGTAGTCAGTGAGAATGTGCACTAACATCATGAAACCCCTCTGGCTTTGGAGGGTGGCCTTCATGCTGCACAAGGAAAACAGGATTTTTTTTTTTAGTTCTGCAGAGTTATATGTGTTTCAAGGCTTCTCCTATTTCACATTTCCAATAGGTCCCCATTGCTAATAAAAGACTGGATACAGTTTTTAGAGCAAGGGTACTTTTGTTGAACTCTTCATTTCTCTGTTGGCCAGGAAGGATCAGTGCTGGCTATTGAACCTTTGTGTTTAATGACTATGCTGTGTTTCCACAGGCAGACCTGCCTCTTTGTTCTTCTCTGCCTCTTGATGGTTGGCTGGTCAAAGGCATTCCCACATTTCTCCTAGACATTTATAAACACATGTAAATATACTTTAGACCAATCCTGTCCATCATGCTCTCCATCTGTCTTCTTGCTGTAATTGCCCAAAGTGAACGATGCGAGCTTGCATTATCGCTTTATGAGATGCATATGAGCCTTGCACTGTGCATGGGGACGGGAGAACCAGGGTCAGCAGCTTTAAAGCTTGCAGACAGCTGAAGGAAGGCAGCCATATGAAAAAGAAATCATATGAAAGAACATATAATGCAGGAAAAGGCAACCAGTAATGTTGGAGCTAGAGACTGGAAATTAGCTTTCCAGAAAAAACAGTGAAGAGAATCAAACAGAAATTGAACTCAGACCTCAGTTTTTCATATTTAAAAACAACTCTTCATTAGTTCCAAGCTTTTGAACCCAGCACTTAATCAAAGGAAGAGCCTTTTTGCACCCTCTCTTTTCCTATTCAAGTTGAGCACTGCATCTTGACCACAAACTATTAATGTCACAGTGATTTACCTTTCTGGCATTAGTTATGGCCTTTGCATCCATTTCCAGCTCACTGGGTGGTTAACCTTCCAGCATTTAGGGGAAAAGACCAGTGAACATAAGTTTCAGCAATGGAAATCCAAACATTTTTAAAAAGAAGGCAAAAAAAAAAAAAAAGAGAGACAGAAAATGGAGGGGAATTATCTGCATTTAATTTCTGCATATGGGCTTTTAGAATTCACATTACCTAGTCTATCCTCACAACTCGGAGCGCAAAGAATGCAGATTTCATGTTCAACCCAACTAAAAGCACATGACTCCAGAGGTCACCTTAAAATGACAATGCAAACCAAAACACCCGTGGTTGTTCTCTCTCTGTTCCTCAGCTTCCTTCCCAAGGTCTGTAACAGCTTTACCTGTTCCTTGTAGATGCCCATAGCTACTTCATCACTTGGTAACTACACAAAGCAGAGCATAGTGTCTTGTGGGAGCACTAGTGAGGCACTGCAAACAGCACATAATTGTTTTTTTGTGACAATCTCTAGCACTGAAGTCCTGACAGGAGATGAACAGCCTTCCCACAGCTGAGTAACCATGACCAGAAAATGGTCCAGGCATCTCAATGCCTGATTCTGCAGGTGACTAAGCAAAGAGGAGAAGCTAAGCCCTCCGCAAAAGCCCTGGATGGTTGGAGGTCTGGTGAGGGATGCTGCCCCAGCTGCCTGTTGCTGGTTCCCTGTAGGGAGAGCAGCGGTGACTGCTGAGCCTGGGAGCTGGGATCAGCTTCCCAGAGCCCCCGAGAGCCCACGTTGCACAGGCATACAGCTGGTTGGTCCTGAGGCCAACATGGCTGTAAAAATGCTGGACTTTTGAGCCTACCCTTAGAGAGCGAGCATATTGACTGCTGTAGCGTGCAAACGTATAATGGCACTCTAGTGGCCTGTGGACAGCGGTGGAGCCAGCAGTGTGTGGACGTGATTAGAAATATTGTCTGCATGGGCAGTTTCATTCACTCACAAACTCTACCATGCCTTTAGATTGAATCCCTATTTTAAGGTCATCAGGGCGCATTAAACCTGAGCTCTGTCCCGTTGGAGTGTGGGGACAGTGCTCCTGCTTCCTCATGTTCTCTGTGGGTCCTGTGTGCCATAAGGACAGAAAAAAGGAGCCAGGTACTGAGCTGGTGTATTCTTATTATGCCAATGCAAGAGTCAAAAAAAACCCCCTACCTATTCCACCAATGCCCCTTTGCTCAGGGGGGACGTTCCTTACAAATGATTGGAAACTCCTAATTTGCTTCCAGAGGCTTCCCAGAGCTCTGCTGATTTTGCTGTCCCGTCTTTCTCTAACTTGTTACTTTTCATGACAGCCTTGCTTTATCATTCCCTAGCTTTACCTTTGTCATCAACTGTTTTCACTTTATCTACATTTCAAAAAAGTGAATCTTATCTGCTTTCAAAACCTTCTTCACATGGACAGACACCTGATGACAAAAAAAAAAAAAGCATCTTTCTTATTCTCGTAATCATGAAAAGCCACAGAGAGGACTAAGGAAAGTAGGGAGTTTGCTTGCTGAGGGTGTCAGGTGTGCTGCAGCATTTGTGTGTCTACAATTGTGAAAGATGCAATATATGCAATAAGCAAAGAACAAGCCATAGGAAGGGATGATGTAGTTTTTGTAGACTTAGTCAAAAATAGTCTGCAGAATTAATGACTTCAAATGGTTAGGCAAGCTGACACAATTTAACATCTGTGGATTTATATTTTTTTGCCTGTGTCTTAGCAGAGATAGCAGTGATTGGCCAAGCTTACCCTGGCCATGTGCACATCAACTAAATGCAGAACATTTGTTAGCTCTAGCTATTTGCTGAGGCTGGGCTTTCTGAGCCATAGCAAAATGATGCTGACGCAGATGTAGTAGGCATGAGAGAGAGAGATGTGTGCTCAAAGCATACAACATCATGCCCATGTATACATATCCAGGGACTTGCCATTGACTTGTTTTTTTTTAACTTGGCCACTTGAGTCACTGGTCTTTTGCTCCTTTTGGTAAAGAGCTTTGGGATCGCTGCTATCTACCCATGAAGTGCATTATTACAAAACAGTTCCCTCGATTGCCCTTTCCACAGGCAGACACTGGCCTTTTTCCAAAGGCATATTGTATTTGCATTGATCACACTGCTGGCTATATGACCTTGTCATTAGGCAAACATGAAACATAAAATATGAGCTACTTGGACTCCTTCTTCTAATATTATTCATTGTTTTATTTTCTGATCTCTGGAAGAGATTGCAGAGCCAACAGGAGGTCTGTTTGAGACCCGCTGACACCATGGAATTTGTGGTATTTTAATTATCCAAATGATCTAAACAAAAGAAGTTAACAACTGAGTAGTGTATGATTGATTGTTAGCTGTAAATTGGAAAAATGGATTTGGCAGCTGGAATGGTTACATGAAACTCTGGAGGTTGTTCCTCCAACACCCTGACTAGGGCATCAGATTGGATGTGCTGGATGTAAATAAAGCTGGAAGCATTCACAGAAGATTGTTTCTGTACTCAAAGGCACCTTTTTTTTTTCTGTTATTTTGCTGTAAGGAACTACTCGGTCATGACTGTGGGCATCCTCATCATTCTTCATGTCAGTGTCCAGCCAGTAACCGTAGTGGTCCTGGGACTGGGAAAGAAAGATCAGTATAAGATCATGGGGGAATCAGGATGGAGGGAGACCCAGCAACTGCACAAAGCCAAGAGTTACAGATGAGAAACAACACCCTGAGAATTAGTAATTCCCAGCAAAATGGTGATAGACCTGGGGCTATAAGACCCAGGACTTGTTGCCTGTTGGTAGCAGAACATCAGAGACAATACAGGAGAGCAGGGTGAGATCATGGTCCCTGCATCCCTCTTCCTCTGATCCTCTTGACTCTTTACAATTTTGTATTCACTTAACATGCACAGTGATGCATCAAGTGCAGAGGGCAGTGCTTTCTCTTGCAGCACGTTAGTTTTTGTCTGCAAGTTCTGGTTTGCCCTGGATGCTAGAATATGTGTATTGCAGAACAAAAGAAAAAAAGAAAACAAGCAAACAAAAATCCCCAAAATGCAAAGCAAACAAAACCCAACTCCTTGGCTATATCTGTGGTGGAAAGGTCTGTCAAGGGTGGTTCTATGGAGGCAGGTACAGCAAAGCTCAAGAAGTCCTTAAGCTGCAGCTTGCTAGAGAGTATCCTGGAGACAGAATGACCCTGTGCTTGCCCTTCACAAAGCATCCCTTTCTGGCCGTGAGAGACTGGCCTTTTCTGGCACCCTGTCTGGCTACCCTCACCTTCTTAGGTCTTTATCCTGAAAGTGGAAGGAAGGCTTGGGTCACAAGGACACTTTTCCCCCTTTCACCTCACTACCAGACTGCTCTTAGGAGCCAAGTCAGGGAGTGTTAGGAAACACTCTCCGTCAGGAAACATAAAAACAAACATAGCTATGTAGTTTGCAGTTTTTAGTAAAACACTCTTCTCTTCTTCCTTGGAACTGTAAGTATTTAAGGAAAACCACACAGAGCTAATTACTTGAGTACCTGCAGTGATTTTCCTCACACTCAGGATATGCAAAGCATCCTACCAAAAATCACAGAAAACTGCTGTAATGCAGTACTTGCAACAACACCCTGTGTCAGGAGTTGGTCTCAGGACTTATTTGTGTATTTTTAGCATGCAAAAATATGTTTGTCAAAGACTGCAGTGCTGCCAGTACATGTGACTTTTAATTCATCTCGCAATACCGAGTATTTTCATTAGCCAGAATTGCTACACTTGGCTTATTAGGAGAATCTCCATTTTCTGAAAATAGAAACTAATGGGTGGTCATGAAAACTGAATCAGAGGAGGAGATGGGGAAGAGGAATCTGCAGCTGACTTGGCAAATGTTGTAAGTATTAGGAGCTAGGAAGACAGAGCTTACAAGAAGCCAAGATTTAGAGGCAGAGTTCAGTTTGTTTAGGAAAGACAGCCACGAAACTGGCTGGAATGACTAACAAAATTGTACAAGGTGCCCTAGATGGGAAATGGGGCATTAGCCAGAACACAGGGGTAAAGCTGATAACAGAACACATGTAAAGTCAGAGGAAATCTGGGCAAGGAGAGAGCATGGATAGTTTGAAAAGAAGGGGCAGAGGGAAAAAAAAATTGGGTGGGGAACCTTTTTCTGTAAGTAATCACTCTCCCCCAAGAAAGCCAAGATTTCTGTACCTTCCCATTGCTCCACATTGCAAGGGTGAGGGATGCTGTTGCAGTCAGTTGTTTCCTCAGTCCAAGTAACAGAGGTCTGTGTAGGGGACCTAAGTGTCCCAGCTGATGTGTGTCAGCTTGATGCAATGACACGGTATTTCTCCGTTTATAATCTGGATAGCTGTATGCTGCACCCTTTCTGTCCTCACCAAAAAGATTTCAAAGCCAGGCCTTCAGAAGCTGGAAATGCCAGGGTTAAGATTGCCTTTATGTGCAAGTCAAAAGCCCACTGTTCACTTTATGATCACAGAGCACTCCCCAGGACCCTCGCCTTGCCCAGCACACAAGATGGATGGTGCTCACTTAATGAGCAGCTGCTCCGTGTTTTTTCCCTTCGCTGTTCGGAGTGTGTCTCCATGCCTTATTGACTGCATACTATCCGTGTTGGAGGCAATTACTTTCCTCATGAGTTTTTCTGCGCTGCTTATCGCTATAGTAACTGTGTGCCTCACAAATACTAACTCATACGCTTTCTCCCTTCCCCTCTGAGACGGGAGGACACTACCTGTGTCTCATGAATGCGCAGCTGTATTTCATTAATGCAGAGCTGAGGAATGGGGAACAGAAGCTGAAGAGAAATCTGTGATTTCAAATGTCCCTATTAGAGTGGGACTTCATGTTTCACAGCACTCGCTGGCTCACAGCACTTTGCATGCTCTAGCTCCAGCTCACTGTGCCTTTAGTTCTTCAGTACCTCCTGCAATTTCAAAGCCTCAAGTTAGGCACCTGGAAAATAATGAACATGTAACTACTGACCATCTCTGAAGAGTCTGAATGGCTTAACTAATGTCACATACAAAGATTAGGACTGTATCTGTTCGTGCAGCTTGATGTTTGTCTGCCCCTAACCATGACACCAGCTAGTCTCATTCATCACGTCCCATATATTCTAGGTGCATTGCCATGGATTGCAGGGGCAAGGAAAGCATCAGCTAACACAGTAGTACAGAGAACTGAAAAAAAAATTGCCAAATAAATGTTGCAAGCAGTACAGAACAAGCCAGTTAGGTATGCATTAGCAGTGCCATTACTCCGCTTGCTTGCACATTTGTCCTTTTTCTCTTCTTCATTATGTGTTTTAATTCTTTCTATATTACACCCCTGGGGTCGGGACTGTCATTTTCTGTATTTGCAAAGCACTCTGTTTATGCTCGAAATGATCTGAATGGCCCGTGAGATAGGTAAATACCACCGTTTTAGACGAGGGGAAAGTTAAAGTAAGGGGCCTAATTTTTTTTTTTTTTAAGGGCGTTATAATGATTGCACATTTCTTATTTGTACAAGAAAAGAGGCCATCTGTGAGCGCACCGTCCTGCTCCTGTAGCAGGCTGGACACTGTGGGTCACAGGAATGGGCTTTTTGGGCACTGACGTGCAGAAGGTGTAAATAATTTAGCACATACCTATTTTGGAGGATATAGATATATGTGAGTCACGCAAAGTAACATAGGAAGTCAATCAATCTTGTCACCTAATCAGTATAACAAAGGAAAAATATGTTTCCCTAAAATAGCAAGCAAGTCAGTCATGTGAAAGATAATAGTTTAAATTTTGCTGAGAGTCTGTAAGTTCCAATAAGCACCAATCTTTCTCACTTAATTAGCCTCCTTAGGGAGCTACATTGCAGGTGTTTTTCATTATTTTCAGCAGAAGTTTAGCAATTTTTCTTTTCTCAGGACAAACCTCTGCTTTCCAGCTGGGGATAGTTTTGTTTCTAAACTGTTTCTCTCTTTATCCTTCCCAGATCATTGGAGTGAAAAACACTTTCTCCTCCCTGATCCTCATATGTCTTCCTGGAGAAGAAAAGCAAATGTAGGCTGGGGAAACAGTGCCACTGCCTGAAATCTCATTTGTCTGGATGCTTACCATAAGGACAAATCAATGAAGGAAGGTATCTTTTTTATCATCAGTAATAGCACAGTCCTGGCCAGATGCAAGGGGAAAATAAGAGTCTCTCATTAGAGGGCTTGACCAACCACCTGAAAGATTATATTAAGCCATTTTCAAGGGCTTATGTCTTATTTTAGCAAGTCACACACTCACATGCCCAGCTGCCCCCCACTCACACAACTCAGGGCAGGTCAGATTACTTCATATGCCAAAATGGGAGTGAACTATTGGCTACAGAAAATACTTGGTAATGTAGTTATGCAGAGCAGTCGGTCCCAGGCTTTCTGTGGAGCGGTTCTTCAGTTCATGGAGCATTCAAACTCTACGGTTGGCTTTGGGTTTTGCCATTACATCCTTGTCTTTAGGGTGTGTCTCAGACACCCATTTTGTATATCCATTCCTCTCCTCCCGGGATGCTTGGGATTCAAAAACTTACAGCAAGATTTGTCGTAAGAAGGAGTTAAAGAAATGAGTGCTTTCCATTGACTTAGCAGGAATTTAGGTGCCTCTGAAAATGCTACTCCATGCCTGCTGTTGCTAGGCATGCTGAACAGGTGATCCCTAGAAATTATGGGGCCTAAAACTGCAAAAATATTCATGGTATGTAGTCGACCGGCGGAGTTCGTTACAATCGGTGCAGGGGGCTCCTTGTGATCAGCGCGCGAAGTTCTTGGACACCACCCAGACGAGTCAATTATGATGACAGTGAAAGCCATTTATTGTGTGTTGCGCACTTGCTTTTTTTATACAGAGCTCTTTCAGATTTGGCAGCTACTGATTGGATACAATAATTCAAAATTCTTAATAACAAAATCACTATTGCCTACTTTCAATCCTGGGAACGTAACCTTCGAAGCTATGTCAACACAACCTCTAAAATAACTTAGTTGTGCTAATTAATTTCTCTCAGTTTCTCCTTATCTTCCTCACGTCCTGCATATTTGGATGCCTCTGCACATCTGGTTGCTTTTCTTCTTTCCCAGGATCCTTTATCAACCTTATAATTACAAAGCCTAAAGTTAGTATCATAGCTAAAATTCTCCTTCAGCACAAAGTGCCCCTACAATGGTATATTCAAAACACAAATATAATTCCATCTCTGTAGCTTGGGAGCTTCTCTGAGATCCTTCCTGAAGCAGGTGAAACTCTGATGGGAGGTGTGAAGGAGTACAGAAGTGAGTGAGTGTGAAACAGATAAAATAACTGTAGACTTACAGTTAACAGTATTAATTTTCCTTCCTGGATAACGGCAGAAGGTCTATTTAGTGAACTCCCCTGGGATCTGTGGCAGAAGGCAGCCTGGAGTGGGGTTTACCAGCTCTATCTGCAGCTACTCCTCAGTATTTTAACCCACCAGCACCCTGCAAATGGAGGTTTGTGAACATCGTCAGCTGCCTAACTCTGGCCTCAGAGCAGGGCTTTTCATTGACAGTCCTTTCCTAGCTGGAAAACTCTCCTAGCCCATTGACTAATTAGGTCGTTTTAATTTACAGAAACATTAAGCTCTAATTTTTAAATCTAGCATTGAAATGCTGCCACTGAAACATTCTTGCCTCCACCTCCAAGTTTGCTCCTGCCAATGTTAAGCGTGACATAAATCAGTGTATCTCTCACTAGCTGCCTCTTAGCAGTTGCTTTAATATCTGCTTACTGGCGTGCGGGAGCGGGCAAGAGAAGACAAGTGCCTGGGATGTGAACAGAAACCAGGCGGGCTGAAGTGCCCTTTCTGTTTGTTTCTGGGGGCGGCAGGCGCACAGCTCGCTCCTCTCAGCTGTGGGGCCCTGCCTCACTGGATGGTGGGACCAGAGCTGCCCCAACCTTGCCAGGGTGCCCACAGTTCCCAGACCCTGCTGGGGTGCCCGTGTCCCCTTCCCAGGCAGGGCTGCATGGGCAGATTGTGCCCCACTGCTGCACTCAGCTGTGTCTAGGGGATGTGAGGGCTGGGAACCTGGATGGAGCCCAGCAGAGGCAGCCCATAAAAGAGCCTCCTGTTTGCCGTGTGCTCCTGGATGTTGTGTCTCTCCTATGAGAGAATGGCTGAGAGCTGTCAAGGGCAGAGGGTAACGTGAGTAGCTTACATCCACTTTTTTGAAATCGCAACACCCATCCCTATTGCAATGGAAAGGAATGGTGACTACACCTTAGGATTTACCCTCCTTTGCCTGTCGGGAAAGACACTTCGCAGCCTCTACCCTAAAGACAGATACACTCCTACCCTAAAGAGAAAGATGCAGCTCTAAAGATACAAATTAAACTGTTAAATACTTGATGGGTACTTTGCACAGCGTACACATGAACACTGTGCAGAGGTAAGGACATGGAGATGCCCTGAGGAGCAGCCAGCAGAAGCTTTTTCTTGGGTACAGCCATTCACAGGAGCTCATCCCAGCTGGGACCTGGCCCAGCAGTGGTTTGTAGCTCTCCTGTCTCCTTAGTGAAGCCAGAGAATCCCTGATGGAATTGGGAATTAAACTCTGATCTTAATTCCTTAGCTTTTCTGGTCATAGTGTGAGCCTTGGTTTTGTTGCTTATGCATTTGTCCACACTGTTACAATACTTTTGTTGCTAGAACCCCTTCTGGATATAAAAGATCTCTTAAAATGCATGTAGGCAATGTTCAGGAAATTTCTGCATAGTATTTTCTAGGTCATCTTATGATATTGGTAAATACAGTGGGAAAAAGCCATTGGGTCCCTCTTTGGCATGAGCTGTTCATTATACAAGTAATTTAAAGAATGCATACTCTGTAGGGAGTATATGTATGTTTACATGTATAAATTAAGACATGCTCATATGTACACATGTTAAATGTATTAAGTTAATTAGTAACAGAGCGGCAAGATTCCCTTTAATTTTCAAGATCTGTTTTATAGGATTTATTTAGGAGTGGAGCAGCAGCCAGTCTACAGCAGCTAGCTTCCAGTGCAGCCAAATGAGTCATTTCCACCTACACTAACACATGTCAGAATGGTTCCTACTGTGTTTCTACCTATTAGAAATAAGCAGAAAATAACTATATTAGTCTCAACTTCTGCAGCTTCTTTTACCTGAGGGTCTTAAAGCAGTGTAGAAATGTAGACCTCCCAGCCCTCCTATGGTGGTAAGGTGTATTACATACATTGAGGCATACCATATACATTTTAAGGTGGGGAAGCTGAGGCACAAAATAGTTCATTTGCCTAATGTCACATAGTGACTCTGCAAAAAGAGGAAAACTAGACAGTGCCTGCTCCCATAGCTATGCTGCCTACCCGCTGGACAACTCTGCCATTAAGTCCCAGAAGTGTTATTTTTTTGCTTTATTTCCAGCTGGAAGTGATGGAGGAATTTTCCATTCTGTTGCTTAGCTACCCCCTGACCTTTGGATAGTCTTTCTTATTGGCTGGGTGAATGCATTTCCCTCCAGCTGCTTGGACGTGGACGTGTCTCGGATCTCCCCCTCCAGCAGGATTTCATCAGCTGCCCTGCCTCAACCATGTGTTTCTCTTCCCATCTTGCTGAAAGAAATTTTGTTATTTTTCCTCTAGCATATATCAAACAGTGCTAGAAAAAATGCAGAAAAAGCCTTCAAGACTGATGTATATTTTATCAATTCTTTGTGCTACTTAACAACTCAGTGTCAATGAAAGCTAACCCACTTATTACTGTAACTCTACTTCTCTGGGCTTTTCCACAACCTGCAGATCAGTGGGATTTCCAGTTCAAAACAGCTACAACTAGAACAGTTAAAACTCTGAACGGAGATCTGAACTTGGCAGCATGAACGTGCATCCACTTGACACACGGCTTCACTGCTACTAAAAACATCTTACTAACAAAAACTTACATGAGAAGTCTACTTGATATAGGGGGGTTAAAATCCTTATTTATGCCATTTGGCAGTGAAACTTTTGGTCTAATGGTATAGCATCAGTTCATACTACGACTTTGAGGATTTGAACTGTAAACCTATTCTCCGTTTTGATTCCTGAAACAAAGGCAGGTAGAATAATCAGAGATGTCGTGTTTTTTTTTTTAACCTGTCAACGTTTACTGGTCACATTAAATAGAACAAAAGTGTGTTAATTATTGTATGGAAATATTTTGCGGATAATCACTTTTGCTGGAGGTGGAGAAGCATTGACAGGAACAGAAGACATAAAAGAAAGAGAAGAAACATGCCTTGTCAGGACATTCTGTAACTTTTCTTTAATTATGTCATCGTGGAGGACGAGATCAAATGGACTGCATAAAATCTAGAGCCATGTGTTAGGCATCAGGGTCCTGCATACAGTGCAAGGACAGAGGTAAATTTATTTTTTTAATGGGACCTGAACAAACCATAGGATGGAGCTTCCTATGTTCAGCCTATGAAGAACCAGCTGGGAAGCGCTGAGGATAGGTGAGCCTTAAATCCAGCTCCTTGCTAGTCTACCAGGAGGCATATTCATCTGTTCAGGATCCACTATCTACAACCTTCTCTTAAAGGGCTTGAAGAGGTCACCCTTTTCCAAACTGCCAGAAGGCAAGGTGGGATATCTCCTTTCCCCCATCAGTGCACACTGCTGAGGAGAGACCTGCCCAGAATACTGTGTGCCTGGGTTTAATTCTCACCCCAGTCAGAAGTACTAAAACTCTGCCTCTGACCTCCTGGGAATGTGTCCTTGCTACCAGGGTATTTGATATTTGTCAGAAACAGCTCACTTGTGAGCTTAATTCACAGCATTCTGTACAAACAGACAAGATCTTTGGATGGAAGATACTGCAGAACTGCAAATTATTATATTTTATCGTAGAGCTCTTGAGACTCTGCCCTTTGAAGCCTAGAGGCATTCATTAGCAATGTCCTCATGTAATGCTGAGCTCTTAGTGGAACATAATGAAGATATCCTCAGGATGAGGGGATAAAACAAACACCACATTTCCTCCCATGGGAGAGAGCGTAAGAACTAGATGCGCAATCCTAACAGGCTTTCCTTCAGGAGAGATGAGTTTGTGTATTTCTTCCAGTACCAAAATGAATTTACCAGAAATTTAAAGACAACCTTGCACTCCTCCTGATTAGGCTCTTGGGATGTTTTCCTCGTTCTAAGAAAGTGCATCCTGTTGACTTCACCAAAATCCCATCTCCAAGCGTCCCTAAACACCAGGAAAGTTTAGGTCAGATTGAAATTCAGGCTTTTGTGTTAGCATCCATCCTGTGGTGGGAATGTGATGTTGGAAAGCTCTCTTCATGAGGATGTTCATTCCAGCTTTGAACCTGGGGATCTCCGATGACCCTACATGCTTGCAAACTTGTCTGGTGACAAAAAGAGGTTCATTCCTGTGGCAGAATCTTATAGCTGTGGTGCACCCGGGGACAAAGAACGCAGGCACAGGCACTAACCTACCCAGGCCAGAAGCCAAGCAGATGGACAGGGAGCTGGAAGCAATCAGCAGTGCAGGGATGAGAACTGGTCCCACTTTTCTGTGTGTACAATTGAAAAACGTGGATTTGAAACCTGTTTGCTGCAAAGTAATTAAAGAAAGGGTATACCTGGAGTGCAGTTAGAAGGGCAGGCACAGCGCAGGCAAACGCAGCAAGCGCTGGTAGCAGGGTAGCTGTAACGGCATGGATTTCAGCTGCTGACATAAAGCTGCAAGTTATTTTCTTTTTCCTTAATATTCATCACCCACCCACTTATCCAAACAAAAGAAAAAAGGCCGGAAAAGACTGTCAATTGCGGCATGTTTGCAAATTCTCTTCTTATCACCCATCTTTACTTCTGTAAACAATTTCTGTCCGTTATTAACATTAAAATACTGTACACATGGAAAAATCATAACAAAAAATGTACTAGTCAGGGATCTGGTCCCAAGGACACGTAAATATCAATAACTCCTTTGAAGTTTTAGGATCAGATGGATAAAAAATTATTGGAGTGAATATGAGCTTTCTTCTGGAAGGAAATCAGCTAGCAGTAGGCCAGTGAGGGAGGCTTTGTGAAGTTTTTGACCTTGAGGGGGTTCTGGAAAGCAGTATATTTACTTAGGATTATTTGAGGGGCTTGGCAAATTGAACAGTCAGGGTCTTAGTCATCTCTGTGTGGGAACGGTGCACGCTCTCTGTGCAGCAGCCTGCCTGCCTCTCTGCAGAGCCATGGGGCTGTGAGCTGCGTCAAGATGGAGGCACTGCTCCTTCTGGTCCAGATTTGCTTTTCACTTCTCTTTCTGTTCTTTCATTTTTTATTAAGCTGCAATAAATCATCCGGTCTGGAAGTATGTGTTTTTCCCTATTACTCTAGAGATCCCTACTTTCAGCAGTGAGCGACATAAACTGATGTGTGTGTGTGCTACAGATTATTAGAAGTTCAGGAGATTATTAATAGAGTTTGGGGATACCTGTAGGCACATTGTCTGAGGAGACAGATAGAACCAGCAGTATCTTTAGTAAATCTTTCAAGGTGGAGATTTAGTGAGTCGAGGGACGACTGGTACCCAGGGAGCAGCAGTGGTGATGGCAGGTCTGCCAGCCCCCAGCACTGCTCTCTGCAGTTCTTCCTCCACCACAATGCTTCTGACACCCTGCTTTAAATCTCAAGGATATATTGGTTTGCCAACCACAAGAAAAATATTTCAACGGCATTACAGCGCACATGGAACTACAACTTAAATGCTAGCTTGCCTGGCATTTTCTTTCACACCTCTCTGCAATGATTTTTTTTTTTCTGAGTTAGTACAAAAGACTTTCCTTTATTATTTTTTATTCCTTAAATTGGAATGCCTTGGCTATGTAATTAGTAATAGGGAGAGGGCATGTGTTTATTAATCCAACACTCCCTGCTTTATACATCTCCTGCACCTGCTGGAATACACTTCCAGAATGCAGAGAAGGAAAGGGGTCTCTGCCTCTCTTGACTGTCTGTTTTTCCTTTTTTTTTTTTTTTTTTTTTTTAGAGTTGATTAAAGTAAAGCAATGGCTCCTGTGATGCCTGTGACACAGGATGATTTATCATGGTTGTGTAAGGATTAGCTGAATGGGTGAGTTTGGGTGTTATAAATGGGATATGAAAGTCTGGATTCCCGGCTGTAAGCTTGGCAGGGTTAACTTGCTTGGCCCTTTGTTCTTGTTAGACAAATAAAATGAGTTTGCTCTGAGTGGGTGGTAGAAGGGTGTATTTTGGATGAAATCTCAAACATGAGGTTCTGTGTGGATGTTTAAATACTCTCTGGCATGTCGTGTGATCAGAGGGATGGGCGCAGGGAGGAGCGGAGCTCTGCGGCTGCAGGAAGCTGTCTAGCCCTGCTGCTGCTGGGAAGAGCGGTGGAGACAGCCCACCAGGCAAATATTTGACTGCTGAGAAGCCCAGGCCAGTGTGTTATGTCCTCATACAGTGAAAACAGAATTCATTCCTTCTGTGAGCTCCATCCTGCCTTTCTGTATGAGAGCAGGGAGGTTAGGGAGAAGATGCCTGAAATCTTCCGTGCTCTAGAGCCCACCCACAGCAGAGCCAGCTGGGGCTGTGATTAAACATCCCACTGCTGGTGAGGTGGCAGCTGCACCCTCTCCCTGGCTCCAGAGGGGTTGCTCAGCTTCCTGCCCATCCTGCTTTCCTGCTGGCATGCAGCAACAGGGACTGGGGATCCTGCGTACTGCTCCTTGGACCAGACCCAAGGAAGGCGGCCGTGTGTACCGCCTCAGGGCCCCTAAGCCATCCTGTATGGCTGAGACATGAAAAAAGTCTCTAGGAACCTCTGCTTGACCACCACAGCTCTACCCTCCTTGTTGCTCCAGGCGATGGGAACAATGGTCTGGGAACTGGGACTCAAGCTTAGTCTGGTTAGCTTGTTAGTTTCTGTGTAGGAAAAAATTATTTTTCAAAAGGGAACAAGAAGAAATGTGATAAAAATAATATTAACAATGTGCAAATCCTCCTGCAATGTAAGAAGAAGGGGTGGGGGAGGGGGAACACACTCACAGAAGGAAGAAAATACAACTCGGAGAACTGAAGAGGATAGACTGTAAAAACAATGCAATCAATATCTAATAATCAAGATCAAAGAGAAAGAGAGTAATGATTAACTTTTTAGCAGTATGCAGTTGAAGGCTGATCCTTCAAGTAAAAGGAAGGGCGACCAGAATTCAACTTTATAACCTTCATACATGGGAACTGGAGCCAGAGCTAAACCAGGAATTTCTGTTTTTATTTCCTAGGGGTTCATAAACGGAAAAAAAAATAAAAAGCCCTCTGACATCTTATGAAATATTTTGTAAAGGCCATGATGCTTTTACAGCCATTGTAAAGCTTCATCTCGCTCCCTATTCCCAGGTGGTGCTTTATTTAAAGGAACGGGCGGCCTCTGTGCAATCCTGCCAAGGTCGCAGAAACCTGCACAGCCTGCTCATGAGCCGCTGCACCGAGCAGGCACGATGGCAGGGTTGAAGAAAGTTGTTGCTCTGTGCTCAGAGGATACGAGTTTTGTTTCCACACTCTGCTCTGTCCTGAGAAGGAAGGGTCTCGAGCTCGCTTGTCTTGCTCAGAGTTGGTGGTTGTCAAACTCAACAGAACGATCCGTGTGAGTCACCGCATCTGCAGGTGAGTTATAGTCACAAGTGGTTTGTCCCAATTACAAATGAAGAGCCAGAATTGCTTCCATTGCTCTTCATCTTTACCAGCCTGCTACATTTTATTACAGAGCTTGTATGGGAAGAAGAGACATGCAGGTAAAAGACAGTTTAATGATCACAGCAGCTCAGGGAGGGTCTGATCTTCCAAACTCATTACCAGATGCAGTACTCCTCTGCTTTTTACTGTCGAGGCTTCCTCTTGCAATGGCAACAAGCACATGAAGAGTCAGGCATTTCCCAGGGCTTTTCTAAAAAGTGCATCAAATTAAAGGAAGGCATGGTGCCATGATTTCGCGTAGCTGTGTACACTGTGTTACAAATAGAAAGCCTCCTCATTATTCATAACCAACCAAATGATAAAATATCTGAATCTCTCACACGTTTTTTTTAACATGCAGGTTACCTTTTTTGGCTAGTCCTCTTAAAAGCCAGGCTGTTAAAGCAAGGCTGTAGTGTAAGATGAATGATGATCACTCCTCACTGTACTAGCAATTACTTCACCAATTCCTCTCCAAATGTGTAATATACTAATATGTGAAGATGATATTCAACAGCGAGACAGTCTGAATGCTGCAAGGGAAGTAATTACTCTTGAATATAATTTTGCAGACATTATGAAGTCTCTGTTAAATGAATTTATGAATGTTATCAGAGCTGATGTAAGCACATCTGTTACCAACTTTGTCTAACAACATGCAAACTGCTTAGTGACACCACTTATACTGACAAATATTTAAGATCTCTGCAATTTTACAAGGTAAGTTTGGTCTTAAAGAGGTGTCAGTAAAGTAATAAACTTTTTCAATAAAAGGCAAAACTTAAAACTACCTATTCTTTTTATTGTCCTGATAATTATTGCTCTGTGTGGAAGACAGCAGAATAAAGGGAGTCATGCCTTAATAGAAAATGTCTGGGTAGGAGAGACGTAATTATAATTCTCTTGATTGGGAATCCAATTTTAATAAGGGACTTGGGTTTGGCTAAATTTCTTAGAAAAGATGGTATGTTAAGTTAATTGTTTCCCCTAAATTAAAAACCAACTGAAAGACTGTTGTTCTGTGGGAATAGAAGGACTTACATAAGAGAGTCACAGAAACATGTAGTGAATTAAGGTAAGCAATCGTTTGTGTATAGTTAGTTGTAGTTATATAAAAATGCTGGTGTTTACAGTTCAATTGTTATGACATAGAAATAACGAAAAAGATATGGTAACAATAAAATTATTTTTTTGGCCATAGCAGTATGGCCATCACCCCAACCTTTAAAAAACTACGTGGGCTCTGGCATGGCTAGTGCTTTGCCTAAAACAGAGATCCTTCAAAGGGTTTGAAATCATGAGTGGGTTGCTCAGGTGAGGTCCTGAGAGAACTTCTGGTTTGAGCAACAGGTGTAACTGCTGCTCAGCTGATCCCTCCAGAAAAGGGATTAAATAATGAGTTGTTTGTGAAACCTGAGGGTTGGGCTCTTCTAGTAGCCCCTTCCAGCCTCATCTCCTGGCTTGCTGTTTGTCTGCACTGCCCTGCTTAATGGGCAAGGAGGCCTGCAGGGAGCCTGCCCTTCCTTTGCCTTTGTGTCCTTACGGTCTCCTGAGAGCAAATTATGGCTCACGTTGGTGCAAACGGCTGCAAACCAAAGGAGAGGTTGCAACTGGTAAGCTTTGCCTATGCTAGTCTGCAAAGATAAATATTTACTGCAACTAATAGCTACAGCACTTTGATCAAAACTGTAGCAACTCAACTTTTACTTCTGGAGGTGCACAGGTCAGCTTTTCTTTGCATTGGCCAAGTGTCCATATGTGTCTTCATTGTTTTGTAAAAAAGCAAAATAAGTCTGTCCTGTAAGGATGTTACCTGAGCACTCTAGATTCCTGCCAAGACCATATTTGCAGCATTAAATTTTGTTTTAGATTACTTGCTAAATAATCTATACTTGCTGTGTTTTCTCTGTTTAAACAAAATATATTGAAAATAATAGGATTGATTTTTTTGAGGCTCCTGATATTTTTAAGGGCACTGCTTTTTAAAGAAACATAGAAGAAAGGAAATCCCCAGCCAAGCAGCTGCTTAGGTGGGAGCTTTTTGTGCTGGAATCCAAAAGACTTGAACTCGGATTTAATGAGTCATCTGTAATTTGTTGCATGTTGAGGTATATCTTGCTCTCGGGCTTTGGGTTGAAATGTGAGCTTTCTAATATAAATAAGCATGCAGGGATTAGCTTTATAACTCACAGGTCTTAGGCTGTCACTGGCTTTGGATTATGTCCAAGTGTGACATACTGTCGGGAGCGGAATGCTTTTGATAGTGGCTGGTATACCAGCACCATAATACCAACTGGCTTCTAAATGCCTGCAGTAGTAAATTTGCTACCAAAGCTAAGAGGATATTCTGTCAGAATACCTACACCAACAGCCTTCGCTCCTCAGTGCACTGCCTGTAGTGACATTTGTTTCCAGTTTGCTCTTGCCTTTATTCCACTTCTTCCTTTGCTCTGCCCTATAGCATTGGTGTGCTGTTATATCCATGACATCCTCACTCCAGGAATGGAGAGAGAAGCAGGCAGACCAGCGTTGCTGCGTGTATCAGGTCAACAAGGTTCTGTAGGTCCCTGGGGAGTTAGATCCCATAAGGTGGGATGGTCTAGGAGGAGAGCCCCATCCTGCTGCAGCCTCCTCCAAGGGATGACATTCTCCCAAGCTTCAGATCAACTGGAAGGTGCACCACCTGTGGAAAGTTCACTGATTCTGCCTGAAAGGGTTAATAGCATTGAGACAGCTAGTGATATCATGATACTGTGTTTTGGCATCGTTACTGGGAAAGAATCAGATGTTATTGCCTGTCACTGCTTCTTGGTCCCTGGCAGGCAACACTCAGCACATGACAGGAAAAAGACCAGCAATTCCAGCATGGAAAATCTCCAGGACCAATCTTTCCAATACAAGAAACAGAAATCCTAGCTCCAATGCCTGAGATTACAGCTCCAATTCCTAAGATTACAGCTCCAGAAAAATATCCCTAGACCTTACAAAAGTCAAGAGACTGACTGAAAACATTCTTCAGCATGAGACGTGCTGTTCTCCATGTGGCTATGAAAAGCATCTCTTTCCTCATCAAACCCTGGGCCGTATTGAGGTGTAGCCATTGATGCTGGTCATGGCAAATAAAGTGGTGCTAAAGCAACAGACTTGTGCATACCTTCAGCACTGGAAATTTTTTTTTTTTTTGGTTATTGCAGCTGCTATGGTTACCAGTCACGCGGTTGGCCACCTTCTGTAGTGGAAGTACAGAATGATTATACTGTACATTGTGTGAAGAAGTCAGATAGACCTTGGGGGTGTGTGGTGGGTGTGAGTTTCCTACCCACTGCAGAAGGAGCTGGAATGAAAGTTCCCTGAAAGAAATACATTTCAATGCTAATACTGCCTAAGTGTTTGTAAAGCAACTGTCTTTGACTTTTCTATTATTTCTTTTTCTAACAAAAAAAAAAATAGCAAAGCAGATATGCCCAAATAACTGATTAACCTTGCAATTAATGCAAATTAATGTTGAGCTCCTATGCATTTGATGATACAGTGACCTCACTGGAGCAGATGCTATAGACATTTGCCCCGCCATTCAGGCTAAATAAGTAGTTCCCCAATTTGACCTTATCCTCCTATATTAACTAAATGCTGGAGGGAAATAATAGACATTACAGGAGGTTATCTGTCAGCCTACGTAATCTTATTTTCTTGTATGTTTCTTCCCTCACCGAAACCCACTATTTGGTTTGGTTAGCGGTATCTCTGCAAAAGACCTAATTAAAAAGCTTTTGTCATACAGAAAATGTGCTATGCAACGTGTCCAATGGAATTATCTACTGATGTGTGCAGTTGACCCCCAGCAATAAGGTGTATAAAATCTATGGTGTAACAGCCCTCCCTGAGTTACCACATAGTTGCAGCT
This sequence comes from Syrrhaptes paradoxus, assembly GCA_013400615.1. Classification (NCBI taxonomy): domain Eukaryota; kingdom Metazoa; phylum Chordata; class Aves; order Pterocliformes; family Pteroclidae; genus Syrrhaptes; species Syrrhaptes paradoxus. The sequence continues at coordinate 14,120 of VZTO01016882.1, read as the reverse complement.
AGTAACTGTTCAGCAATGATCAGGTATTCCTTCACTGTAGTGCAGAAAACTGAATTTTTCTGAAGCCAGCACTATAAGACCTTTGGGTGCTAGGGTGCATGCTGCAGGACCAGGAGACCGTAATGCTTGTGTCTTCGTATGGAAATTCTTCCTTAGAGAAAGGATAGAGCAAGTTTTCTCACAGCTCTATTGGATTTCCTAATACTGTCGTGTGTCTGTGCTCCTGGAGGCTCTGGAATTACTGCAAAGAGCTCAGGATCTCAGTCCCCAGAATCCTTAGATGTGATGGGACACTGTACCGTCATCAGAGCTAAGCTGGCATAGGCGCCTTTCTACCAGTCATGCAACAACTGCCCTTCTCTCCTTCACTCTTTCTCAGCCTTATTGCTCTAATGCTGCTGGAATATGTACAGTCCTCTTTGTTGGTTCTTCTTGTCATATCTAAACAGCTGACTCTCTGCTTTGCTGGCAAAGGTCTGCTGCTTCTCTGGGCAAGGGTGCTACTGCAATCCATCTGACTCTGTACAGACATGAAAGCTTGTTCATGACTATTCGGCATTGCCGAGCAGCCCTGCGGAGGCAGGAGGTGCTGCCTTGCCAGGCACTTCTGCAAAAGGGCAGGGACAACTCTCTCTTGCCTCTGTACTGTGATGCCCCCTCCCAGTTAACCCATTTGTCTCCACACCTACTTCTGCTGCAGTAGCCAGTCTCAATTTTATTTATACACTCGGGAACTTTCGGAGTTGGGCATTGACGAGATCTACAAGAGACACATAACAAGTTGGAATTACCATTGAGTGTGGTATCATGCCTTTGGTCAGAGCTTCCCTTAAAAACTCGACTGCCTCTGAAGGTGGCTTTTTAACCTCTATAATGATCAACAGCAGACTGGCCTTCAGGAAGGAGCTGAGCGCTTTTTGCTCAGACATTATAGTTCAAATAACCATGTTAATGAGCTGTTGACTTTCCCTACCCATGGGTATTCTTTCTGACTTCAAGCTGGCAGTATGCAGTTACTGATAGAAACTTGAATTTCTCTTTCCTGATGACTTTGCAGCTGTTTGCGAGACAGGCTGTTTCCAGGTAGCTCAACATCCTGCCTTTTGTTGCCATGAACAAATGCTGCTGACACTTGTGCAGCTTTGATTGAACTTTCACAAAAGCTGTTGCTGAGGATGAGACTGCCTGTGACTTTTATCTTCATCGGTGGTGCCTGCTTGTGGGTTTGCCTCCAGCTTATAGTATGTCCTTGGGTTTCAGTGGCCTCCACCCAAGTCTTACATTGGCCATGACCCAAGTTCAGCTGCTGGTGATGGCTTCTGTGAACTGCCAGCAAACCCTCCAAGTGTTCCCATGTTCTTTCCAATTCTCTCTTCCACTTCCCATTCCTTTACTGGTACATTAACTGGGTTAAAATGTCCATATTTGTTAGACTGCATGCCATATAAGATGTCCATCAGTAATGGTTGGAAATCTCTTAAAAGGTTTCCTTCTTTCTTACCCTGCACAGGATTTTCTCTATGCACGCACACCCACAAAGGTATGATTTTATTTGCACCTCTCTAGCTGCCTGATAATCAGGTCAGTCCATGGCAACTTAAGGTATCCTTGCTAGTAAGCGTGTTACAGAGGCAATTGGGGTCCTACATTCTAAAGCAGATAAAGGCAAAAATGTAAAGTTATGTCGATAACAATTTGCCAGGCAATGGAACAGCACATAAAATGTTGAGAGGGCAATGGTAATAAATCCAGAAGAATTATTTTTTCATTTGTGAAATATTCTTACATATTCTTCTTGTCATTTTTTCCTTCTCCATGCGGGTGAGAACAATTCTTCTTTTAAAAAATTTCATTCTGCAAGTTTATTTTCAAAAAGGCTGCTGGCAGGTTGTCACAGAAGGGGAAGATTATGATTAACTGAAAAGTCATCAGCCTGTTATTCTCCACAGAGGCGATATGAATGGGAATTAAGTAATGAACTTCTGCAAATGGATGACAGGAGAAGAAGTAACAGGCTGATTTCTCAGTTAATGCAAGGCTTTGCTGAAGGAATGGAAACAGTGAAATTTTCCTTTTCACTTCTTACAGCTCATCAATTCCTATTACCAAAAAAAGACAAAATTCTCTTGTCAAAAAGAAGTCTCCAAAATCATACAGAAAGGGAAAGGTAAATTCCTCTTTATTTAACCAAAATTCCTGTTTTTTTAAGCTTTGGGTTTTCTGTTAGTATTTCTGTGGCATACATGCTGATCCTTTTTCCAGTGTTGCGTGAATTAATCATTGCAATGGTAACGGATGCATTTTCCTTCACAGCACTAGCAGAATGCTGTTTAATTTTATCCCGTGGGAAGCTCATGCCTGATTCAGTCAGGCATTCTGTAACTTTTTTGTTGCTGTTTTATCAAAGGAAAGACAGAGCAGTACATGTTAGTCTATTATGTTACACGTTATAACTTGAGATGGGTTCAAGCCATAGAATCTGGATATGAATTTCAAATGCCCAGTACAACAAGAAAGGGCATTTTCATCATGTTCATCTGGGTATGTGGCTGGTGCTTGAAGTGTTGGGGGGGTTTTAGAGGTGAAGTCTCCAAAGCTGTCTGCCCTTCTTGGAGAAGATACCAAACTTTGCAGATACCGCAACAGAGGCAATAATCCAGCCATGTATCACACAATGGGTGAAAAAGTCTCGTCTCTAATGGCAATAAAATTGTCTTCTGTCCAGAGGTTAGCATGTCTTTGAAAGTCATTGTTGATGAGTTAGTTCCTCTGTATGTGAGGGAGCAAATTGCACTTCAATACCCTTTGAAATCTCTGTCCTGTCATTTGAGGGTTGAGGAGCCCTTTGGTGTGTGACAACCGTATGCCTGGGTCCCAACAGCCATCTGCCAGATTGAGCAGCTTTGCTATGCAGAAGGAGCATTTACTCTGGCTTTGTGTTATGGGTAGAAACCACCTCAATGTGTCAACAAAGTGCTGGGCTGGTGAAAAGCTGCAAGGTCAATACTGTGGGTCAGATCCCTTCTCTCGTTCCCATCCTTTTAGAGGCACTTGTTTGAACACATAGGCAGGAGAAACCATCTGCAAGACCAGTGACAGCATTCTGAGAGTGCAGTGGGAACTCATACAGCCAGTTCTTGTGACTGTCCCCGTTTCCCTGCCCCTCCCAGGCAGCTGGTGAGGAGGAGGGCTGGCTTGTGTGTGCTGTGTTCCTGACAGCTTCCTTGTAGAGTTTTGCACCAGTTCCCCTTTGGAAACAAGACTGGATGAGTTCAACGCAGATCAGCCACACTGGGCCAGGTCTGCAGTGGGGAATTGGCTTCTCTTTGCCTTCCCTTTCTTCTTTTCTTGGTGGTTCTATGGGAAAAGCATTTCCCTTGCTTCTGGATGAACCAATTGGGTTTCCATGTTGTTTTTCCTAAGACCTCCTTACATTGTACGGGAAACAACCAGCTGAGTGATCCATTGCTGCCATCTCCACCCCCTGGAGACACACCAAGCAGCCTGCAAGGACGCAAAGAACCAACTGTAGCACAGAACAGGTATCCCCAGCCTGCAGCACCACTGGGTTACATCCCAGCTGCTCCAGGTAAGCTGCTGCTGCTGGGCCTTTGTGAGGGGCTCCAGATCTCCAGCACATCAATGAAGCTTCAGGGCTGGTTAAATTACGCATTTCAAAACCGTCAGCAGAAAGTCCAAGGACATGTTACGGTTTTGTAATAAGAATGTAATATTTCTTCTCTCCAGTTGTAAGTACACGGTCTTCCAAGACCACAAATGGTCCTGTGATGTGAGTACATCAGAGGCAGTTCAGTGGTGACATCCGTTGACACAGTTAAGAAAATTTTGTCCTAATTAATATAAAATACTACTAATATTATTTTATATAATAAACTCTTACAATAACACTCTCAAACCTTACTGGATTTAAGTGCCAAGATTCCATAAAAGATCACTTTTTCTCTGATAGTTGCTTTCTTTTCTTCTAAGCTGTGGTAATTAGAATCTAAAGAAACTGTGAGCTGAATAGGGGAATTGAAATCTTACAATTTCTCACAATCACGTATCTTAGTGCTTTGAATAAGCCAAATCAATTTTTGACAATGTTGTCTTTGTGATCTCTCCAAAATGCCTTCCCATCCTTCCCCCAACCCTAGCGTAACTCTCTTCAAATATTTTCCTCTTTTTTTTGTCTCATAAGTAATTTTACATTCATTGGCATTGCTTGCTTGTAATCAGAGAGCCATTCCAGCAACCAGCAGATGTTTAGAGACAGCATCTGCCATTCTTATTTAAAGCAGGGAGGCTTTGATCCCAGGAGATGTCCTAGCAAAATCAATGGCACTGTTTGCTGTAAAAGAAATGCTCAGTGCTAACCTAGGTAGAACCGAGCTGCAGGGGTTTCAATGGAATTAAGCAGGTATGCAGGAGGAATTGGCACAAGCTGATTTCACAGCAGTAATTCACTCAGTGGTATTGATGTGGGAGAGCATTTCAGATGTATTGTGGAATAAACTGAGCTACTGGCAACATTCATTCCTGCCTCCTTCCTGTATGCTGCAGTGAGAACAAGATTGTTTCTGGACAAAGAGCTCCAGATTCCTATTTCTGTTGCAGGTCCTGTAATATGACAAAGGAGAGTATACTGTAAAATAGTCTACAGCAAGGCCAGGCGTGGAGATGGTGGTAAACAGACCTGCATCTTCATAGAAGAATGACAAACTCAGACACTGTACTTTTATACTTTTACATTATGGTGGGTTCTGTAAGAGGCCCCCAGCTAATTGACAGACACATAACTTCATACCTGTGGCTAAAGTTTGTAACATGCCGCATGTTGCAAAGAGCTGCTTGTGTACCTGGGTTGCTACTGAAATGCAGGGTGCAGTGGAAGACTTTAAAGATGCCCCCCATAAACATCTAATGAGGGATTTTCACTCTCAGTAGTTGTGAAAATTCAAACAGCAGAAGAAATGAAATGCCATCTCCTCTAGAGAACCTGCTGAGATGTACTTAAAGCCTCAGCTAATACGTTCTGCAGATATGTGTTCCAACAGTTTATAACAATCCTCTGTGGCTGATGGCACCACTCTTCAGGAATGCAATGCCCACAAGAGGTTTTTTCCAAGATGAACAAGATTTCTGTTAATCCAACTTGATATTATAGAATATCTCACTTGCTGGTGGAATAATACATGACAAAGATGACAGGTGAATAATCACTGGATAAATTTTGCTATCACCAGGTTGTAATATACAATTTCAAACCCCTATTTATTCAGGTTTACTACTTTGATATTTGCTTCTTCACATCTTTTATTGTGACAACGAGCCACCTGCTACTCTTGCTTCTCCCTTCTAGGGTTTGGTTTTTTTTTTTTTTTGGTCCTATTAGGTCTTACAACATTTTCAAATCCCGCTGCTCCCTTTCTGGCTTTCCCATATTGTTTTAAGCCATAGCATCAGATGCACATTACAGACGTGACTCCTGTAAACCCTGAGCTGCCCCTTTTACTGCTCCCTGGTAATGTAATTTACTCCCACTTTTCAGGCTGCCAGAGCCACAGAGGCATCTTTGCGTGAGCTACAATCAGGCCCCATAAATCCAAGCGTGATATCCTCTTGGCTACTGCTGTGTTTTCAGGAGTATGATAACAGAAATAACATGAAACAAAATGAGCAAATATTGGTTCATCTAGCGTCACATCAGCAGAACTTGGGGTTGCCATGTGGGAAAGCAGGATGTCGGGGAGACTGAGTTTCAGAGTGGTGGGAAGCCAGGCTCATTAGGGAAGACAAGTGATTTAACATGGCCCTTCATGGTAAACACCTGCAGCTAGCTGATTGCTAAAGCAGCATTGAGAGGATCTGTAGAGGAGATTATACAATCAGCCCGGTCAGCTAGCAAAAACTCTGCTGTGATGGCAACAGTGGCAGCAGCTTCCATTGGAAAAGAGGCTGATTCCTGCTAGTAGTGCTCTTAGACCTGTAAAGATCACCTAGAGTAAGCGTTGTTTACCTTGTTTGTTAAGCGCTTTGGGTTTGGTTTTTTTTTTTGTCACTCCAAAGAAAGAGGATTATATGAATTGTTGCTCCTTCACATGTCTCTGTTGATGATCCTCAAGGTGAGCCTTCCCATTTCAGCCACATACAGTAAGGCTCACATCCTGGGCATGTTATCTGTAGACAAATGTTAAAGTCTGTGGGGCTGCTCATGATTAAAATTAAGTATGTGCCTGTTGTCTGGGGAAAGAGACGGGAGAGGATATCCTGTCATGAGAACCGATACTTGATCAGCCAACAGAGGTAGCTACCCAGTGGCTGCTCTTCAGGTAGCATTCTTAAAATCAAATAACTGAAACCAAATTTTCTGGTAGCTGTACAGGGTGCTATCTGCAGACCATGAGGACAATCCATAAAAGCAGAATTAATGACTTTTATTTTTTTCAAGTGTGATTTTTTTCAAACTGCCAGCCATAAAAAGCAATAATAGTCTCAAAAAATAGCAGATAGAAGAGTGTCTTGTACTTGCCTGGTCCTGGGCTTTGATACTGGAGTGACTGGCAAGCAGTGCTTTAGGGTTGCATATAGTTTAAAGGAAATACCTTGACAGAGTCAAGATCGGTTTCTGGGTAGGTTCAACAGCAAGGTTACTTGTGTCGCATAGCTTTACCGTTTTACCTATAAATTCTTCTACTGCCAATAAGCAATTACTGTAAATGGCAAAGGTGTGCCAAGAGCCACAAAGCACGGTACAAACCTGATCCCATTCCTGCCAGGGCTTAGATGAGTAGTGAATCCTGCTGAACTGAGCTGTCGTGTGCATTAGGCTGTGACAGTATGTGCATATCAACACAAAAAGGGCCTAGATCAATACAGCCACTTGCAAAATGAAGGGTACAAACTGCTATGGAACTAATATTACAGAAGATAAGAGAGGAAATTTGAGCCAAAGACATTAGTGTGAATACTGAAGACAGTCGGAAGAACTAGGGGAAGTTTAATATCCACACAGAATACAGCACTACAGCTTTCACCTGGAAGATAACATCAGCAGTAGGTCATAGAACCATAGAATCGTTTGGGTCAGAAGGGACCTTAAAGATCATCGAGTTCCAACCCCCTGCCATGGGCAGGGACACCTCCCACTAGCCTGGGTTGCTCAAAGTCTCATCCAGCCTGGCCTTGAACCCCTCCAGGGATGGGGCATCCACAGCTTCTCTGGACAACCTGGGCCACTGCCTCACCACCCGCACAGGAAAACATTTCNCAGAGTAAAGGGGGAGAATCACCTCCCTCAACCTGCTGGTCACACTGCTTTTGATGCAGCCCAGGACACGGTTGGCTTTCTGGGCTGCAAGTGCACACTGCTGGCTCATGTTCAACTTCTCATTGACCAGCACCCCCACATCCTTCTCCTCAGGGCTTCTCTCTATCTATTCTCCTCACAGCCTGTATTTGTGCTTGGGATTGCCCTGACCCATGTGCAGGAAATTGCACTTGGCCTTGTTGAACTTCATTAGGTTGTCACAGGCCCACCTCTCCAGCCTGCCCAGGTCCCTCTGGATGGCATCCCTTCCCTCCAACATGTCAGTTGCACCACACAGCTTGGTGTTGTCAGCAAACTTGCTGAGGGTGCATTCCATCCCACTGTCTCTGTCTCCCACAAACATGTTAAACAACACTGGTCCCGATACTGACCCGTGTGGAACACCACTCATCACTGCTCTCCACTTGGATGTTGAGCCATTGACCACAACCCTTTGTGTGCAACCATCCAGCTAATTCCTTATCCACAGAGTGGTCCTTTCATCAAATCCATGTATTTGCAATTTAGGGATAAGGATGTCATGCAAGGCAGTGTTAAAGGCTTTGCACTGTGTGTGCTTGCATTAATTGCATGTTTACACTTTTAAAAGGGCAACAGGGACCTATCTAAAAGCAGACAGAAAAGAATCCCCCACCAGTGACCATATCTTACCTCTAACCAAAGGTGTTTCTTTGCTGTTAGAGCAGGAATCTGGTTTCTGTTAAAACAGCATAGATGTCCAAAACCTCTGTCAAACAAATTTTATGTTTGTGATGGTTTGCACTTAACAACTTTGGTCCCCCCATTTCTTAGAAGTAATAAAGTCATGTTAAAAAAATGCTGGAGGATTTGCAGCAGGAAAAACTTGCAGAATTATTGCATGTGCATTTTCAGTTATGATGATCATGTACAATCGTAAACTAGTTGATCGCTTGCAAAAATATGTGCAGTGTTACTTGTTCCTTACATAATTGTTATATTTGTCTCATAAAGGCTTAAAATTATTAATATAGCTGAATTTTCAAGCAGTAAATTTTTATGCTTTCAATAAATTGTAATGAATACGTGATAAAGACATGAAATAAAGAGGGGAAAGCAAATCAGAAAAGGAGGCAAAAGTATTTGCATATGAAACTAATTTTTGTCATTTTGAAAGTCCAATCTCAGTAAAAGCCATTTATGTATTTAGGCAAGAAATTCAAGCTAGGAAAAATGCACTGCTGCGTTTGCAACTATCTCCTTCAATTTGGAGGGCATTGCCAACGACGGCACTTACAAGGAACTTTAATCTGCTTAAATACAGATTTTCTAATGACTACCCCAGGGCAACTACCACAGAGAATGGCCACATATAGGACGTCTAGACAACTAACACTTACCTCATTTTTACAATGCACTCACATTTCTATTGAGTCTAGAGATCACAGGAGGCCAGAGCATTAGTGGATTACTAACTTTTATGTTCCCCATTTGTTTTGTGTGAGGGTTATGAATTGTTTCAGTGTTGAAATACAGTGACTTCAGGGGTTATCAACAGATGTCTCAGATTAATGAGTCACAGTTACTGTGATTCAACTAGGTTATGTATTTTTACAGAAAAGAAATGAACTCCACCACACAATATCACACAAGAACAACTGCTGCAAATTTAACTGAAATATCTCCCTAGCCGGGCAAGAATGGAAGATCTGTGTGTATTCCAAGTACAGAAATGAACCATAAAAAATTAAAATTGTGGGGGAAAAAAGCAAAACTTGTAAAACTTGTAAGGAAGATGTCAAGACAGGAAGTTCTGCAATCCATGTGCCTCATAAATAGATCAGCAGACATGTCTGTGTCATTAGGTGACTTCAGGGACACGGATGCTGAAAGAACATATATCATTCTGCTAACTGGCATGTGAAATCCTGAGGTTTTTTTAAACACAAAAGCTTGACATTTTGAAAAGAAGGATAATATTTTATTGAAACTCAAAATATCTATAGAGCCAGTGCTGAGGATATTAGGTGTTTCAGGCCATTCAAAGTGAGAGAAAACATAAAGCAAGTCTGAAGATTGGGGAGGGGGGGGTGTGCAGTGATATCACTAGAATATCTCATTAAGACAGACAGGATTAGATTTTAATCCCAGGAGGGCTTTCAGAAAACTGAGAAAGAAACATAAGGATTTATTCACCAGAAACTGGGACAGGGAATTGTACAGTTATGACAACAGCCTGAAGTACAAGCGTGGCAGCTGCTCTAGACCAGAACTGCTATGAATATCATGAACTCTCCCTCTGAGTTCTAACTGAGGGGGATATATACATACATGTAAACTAGCCCCATTAATTTCTGAATAAGTTTTGTACAGCATTATGTACAAAACATTATTTTACCTTTTCTTGAATGAAAATGAGAGATAACCTTTTCTTCAATTTAAAAAACTTTTGACTCTTGAAACACATTGTTTTCCAGTTTTGAAGACTGAAATACATTTCTTCCCTGCTTTCACCGAAATGAAATGCTCATTTTGGCAGCAGGGCCTTGGCTGGTATTCTGAGATATAGTTCATTAGTCCCTTGGCAATTGCAGAAGATTTTTTCTTATAACAGGGTCTCCAGGCAATTTTTTTTTCTCAGCTCCCTAGCTAATTGCCAAAGGCCCCATTTTACAAGCTCCTGAGTATTTTTTTTTCTGAGGTTCTAATACCATACCATTGGGAATTGATAGTCTTAAAATGTTGTCAGTACCTCAGGCTCTCAAAGCCCCCGGCCCCAGCCTGGCATTCATGCTCAACAAAGCTCTGTAGCCACATCCGTCTAAGGTTTATGAAAATATACTTGGGCTTCCTCCTGTAAATAATTTTTGTATGATTGTATAAGCTAATTTAAAAACCATTCAGCGTTGAATGATCATTTATATCAGCAAATCAGGTTTCTGTACTCTGAAACCACAATTTACAATAAATAAGTTATTTGATTGATTCTGCTTGTAAAGCTTGAACAAGGTCAGATATTCAGGACTCCATATTTGACCCTTGAGAAGAAAAAGTTTATTAAGTAGCAAAAGGGTCTCCCCAGAGAATCTTGTTTTCAGGCCACATGATACTTTCAAAGCTTCCATGATTCATCAGACCTGGAGGAGCTCTGGGCTGGGCCATACCCTTCTGTTTTCTTCCTTAGCAGCAAAAATAAATCTATATTGGTGCACTTGTGTTACTGAAAAGTAATACATCATACGTACATGCTCATTGATTTACTTTAAGTAACTCCTTACTTTCTGCAATTATACGGGCTATATGTATGGGTTAATACAGGTGCTATTACAACACAACTAGTTAATAAAAAGCTTGCAACACATATTTGCAACCTTACAGCATGTTAAAGAGTCTTAAGGTGAAGCTCAATGGCACAAGACAAAACTGCAATTCTCCCTCTTTCATGTATTTCATATGAGACATAAACCGCAAAAAAGGAAGAAAGCGTGATGTATGTACCCGGCACTTTTTCTTTACAGATCCTTGCACTTGTCCTTTGAAGATTACTTCAGTTTCCTACTTGTTCTTGAGTTGAATTCCAATTGCATTTGTAAGTTGAATCGCAACTGCAATTCTAACATGCTCCTTTTTTCACTGGAGCCTTCTCCAGCAAAATATCTGGAAGATTACTTCAAAGCAGCTGAAGCCTGACGCACCCACAGCAAGTGAAGAGGAAAGTGGATACTGAGTTTTGGACTGCAGGAAGTGATCTTACACAATTTTAATTTATCAATCTCTTTCAGGTAACCTTCTAGCTCCTGAAGTAAGATTTTTCAGACCCTGTGGATGCAGAAAAGCCAACTGGAACCTAAGGATGGTGGCTGGAGCAAAGTCATACGGTTTATGGAAACCCAGTGGAATGGATAAAGCGGGAGAGGAAATTCTAAGATTTTTTTCCCCTATGTATTTGTGTTGGCAGAGCGGACACAAGATGGGAATGTCTTTTCCCAACAGAAAAGTTGAGATTCAAGCCTGAGATCTACAGAAAAATCTGGTGGCCCATGGTAATCTAGGACAAGCCACAGACGGTTGAATAACCAGAAGTATAGCTACTTAGCATAACTTGCTTTATTGGTTCAATGTACTCTGTGAGGATACATATATTTTTATAATATGCATAGTAACTATAAGTGGCTTAACTCTTTAAAAAAAGTGTAGAAAATAATTTCATGCTTTAGCCACACTCCAGAATCTTTTTGTCGGTTTTTGAATTTCAAGAATAACAAAGTGTTTTTCCCTCTTCCTCCTGCTAAATGAAATCCTCAGACAAACAACAGAATGACTAACACCCTTTGCTATGGAAAGAATGAAACTGAGTATTCAGAAAGTTGCCAAATGCAGAATAAGCAAACTGATATAACAATTTCCCCCTCTCCATCTATTATGGTAATCTCAGTTTGAGTTTCAACATCAGTACAGAAATCCTCAGACAGAACAGATTTCCAAACAGATAACATGTCTTTAAATGTCATAATAGAAGAAGCAACTTACTCTGCCGAAAAGTGGAAGCCACTGATACCACAACATTACCCTCACTTGGTAACAGTACCATCTCCTTCTCTGCAAAGTGATTATTTCTTCCGTAGCAATTTAAGCCATAGAAGTCTGTGACTGCAATTTGTGATTCTAAGAGAGTTCTCAGAATATATACTAGAACTCTGGGTGATTGGCAGCTCTGTAAAAAGCGATAGCTACCCCAAATATCCATCAAGCAAATGAGTGGTAAGTCATTTGGAATTTCTCCCAATGCTATTCGGTTTTCTGTAGAATTTAATTCTGTTGCATGTAGGAGAGGTTTCCCAAAGGTTAATAACTGTGTCATTTTTATATTTTGCTCAGAAAACTGAGAGCTAGAAAACCATATTTCAGCCTAATTGCATGTAAAATAGTTTAGAAAATAGTCACCTTGAATTATAGACATACAAAAATGAAATGTATCTGAAGGTTTTTTATTTTATATTTTCTTCAGAATGCATCATTCAAGTTTGAGATTTCTGTTCAAACTTACTAGACATTGCTAAGGATACTGTTTTCTGTTTTCCTCTCTTTTTAAATTAGTCTAGTATTAAAGTCCAAGATAAGACAAAGAGATATCTCCATTCCTTAGTATTCAGAGCCTGGAATTCTTTGCTGTAGATAAATGCTTATTACAAGTAGAAAGGGGAGGTTACTTTTATTCTGAGATGTTGCCAGCAGAAGGGGTGCTGCTCTTTTCTGCCTGGACAAAACTCACCCTGAATTTGGGGCACTGGGGTTACATTTCTGTGTAGACCAGATGAATTTCCAGCTACGTCCCCCACTTCCCAGGCACATCTGCCATAAGCATGCTGTTGTGAGCTGTTCTTGGTGGAAATGTTCTCCATGACTTCTGCTGAAATTCTGCAATTTCCTAGAAAGGGAGACAGGATTTCTGGTGCCAGAGCAAGAGCATAAAATTTAGTCCCAAGACACTGTCTTTAGACTGTCTGAATATTATCCAGAATGTGTTCTCCATAAAAGATAGAAACAACCCTTGGAGCAGGAACCAAAACACATTTCCTCCTTCCAGCTGACTTGTCTTAGATAGTACACTCATTTGCAGAATAAAATGGATCTCCTCTAGATACAAGCTGCTCAGGAAAGCTATGAAGAGGAATGCCAATTTGAACTCAATGTGCGAGTCCCATCAGTGAAGAACAGTCCAGAAAAGCACAAAGCAGCAAGCCTCAAGGGAAACAGGCGGTTAAGAAAGGAAGAGTCAGGCAAAGTTCGGTAGTCTCAAGGTGAAAGGGCAGCTGAGCCAGAACTGTGACCTTTTCCACCCCCAACACACTCTATTCCAGCTTCTGTGAATTTTCTCTATGTCTAGTCCTTGAAACAAGCTTTTTAGCTAAAGTTTTGGTGCTCCTCATGCTGAAGTTCAATACTTCTGTGCAGAGTAAGCTGATGCTACCACTGAGCAAAGAAATCCTGCCTACCTGCCCCTACTGTAAACTAGCTCAGGAAGCTCTTTGGGCTGCAAGCTAGTGGTATTTTTCCTGGTGGGTTAGTTTCTAGCTGAAAGAGTCCTCTGAGTCAGTTGGCCGTAGAGTCACAGGAACATTTGTGCAGCACAAAGGCTGGGGCAGCACAGTGGCAGGGGCAAGCAGCCAGGAAGGAGAAGGATCTGGGTGTGGAGCAGACAGATCTACTTCTTCCATTAGCAGTGCCTGTGTATGCCGTCGTGAAGCATCCCTTAAGCCACAGCCTTACTCCAAGGTGCCTGGGGTTTGATTCGCAGAAGTATTCACAATTGCAAGTGAATTCCTGGGGAGATGTGCTTCCTTGAAAAGAAGAGATATCCCTTGCTAACTGTACTGGAAAACCGGGTGTTAGCTATTTGATAATAATATCACCTTACAGGAAAGGGGTAAAAATGCATTTGTTGCTGTTCAGGAGCTATTCTGTTCTGATAAACACTCTAGATCAACCTAGTTGGCAATGCATCTGTCTGTCTTCAGAGCTAGGGGACAACAGTGTGCTGAAAGGAAGCTGTGGAGCTGTGCTCTCCTCAGGCTACAGAGAAACTCTGGAGAAGGTTGTATAGTCACGTAATTGCAATTTATATTATGGATTGTGTGTGCCCAAGAAATCTGAAATAAAGGTATAAGCACATGGCATTTGGCATTTATTAGTTTTGAGTGTTTGACTTTTCACCCTTAATCTTTTAATCCATGAGAGGGGAGTTTTGTGTTAAATACAATCTACAAAAGCACTTTGGAATTCTGTTTATGTTGTTTTAAAATACTTGAACTACTCAGCCAGCCATCCGCAG
>VZTO01016879.1:0-13374 GCA_013400615.1 Syrrhaptes paradoxus | reverse complement strand
ATCGCAATGAATTAAGGTAATACAGGAAACAGTGATATATTTTTGGTGATTAAATAGCCTGATAAAACTATTGAATTCTTTTTGTAAGAGCCAAAGAGTGACAGAGATTTAATAAGCATTTAGTATCTGCTTGACATTCCAAAGGCTGACAAATGCAAACAAATCTTTGTCCTCATTTTCTCCAGTCTGACTAAAGGGCAATAAAATGGTCAGTCCAGAGTTGACTTTCATAATATAAGGCTATAAACGGCTTTTACAGGGTCATTGAGTCCAGCTCCTTGTTATAAGCAAAGCGTCAGAGATGTCCTTTCTTCAAAGTTATCAAGTTCCCATCTCCTAATAATTAGATGTGTTGTTCACTGTCCTTTAATTATGTCCTCAGTGACATTGCAGAAAACTGATCCCTTCTTTGTTTACATTAATTTATGGAAAAGTAGTACACCTTTGGGTGGAACATACACAGGTTCCTCTCCTTTAGTTACTGTAATAAACCTCTCCTATTACTTACTGTAACAAGATGTAGTTAAAGTGTTTATTATAAGACCATAGCATTTCTGCTATAATTTTGGGAACGGTGTATGCTCAGCAATTAGATTATTTTTGTAATAGGACACTGATTCATTGTACTACAGCTTTGTAAAGAAATACAAACAAGAAGACAAAGGAATAACTTTTCATTATTAATATTAAAAAAATTCTTCACAAATCACTAAAGCTGCTTACAAGACAAACCCAGAAGAATGTCCTTGACTCCAGATATAAAATAGTCATCTTTCAGGGGAGACTGTCTTTCCAGGTGAGAGGAAGATGTTGCTCGGGGGATCTCTGTCGCAGAGATAGGCATGATAGTCCTTGGAGGACTTAAGTCTTTCTGGGCTAACATTAGGGAAAAGCAAGATTTAGGGTATATAAGCAAATTTTGTTTGTCTATTTGATTTTCCTCTAAAAATGTTGGTTTTGACTGTTAGGGTAAACAGAAGTTTGAAATTAAGAAATCAGAAATTCCTAAGAAAATAAATGTTTCTGATTTCAATGAGACTGGCTTGTTGAGTATGTTATATCTTGAGGACTTGACTGGCCTGGAGTAGCAGACTTACAGACTGCAGCTATGGGATGGAAATGACATAAAGCCTGACAACTATGAGGGGACAGAGGAAAAGATTTCCCACTTCTGGCTTCTGTGGTTTGGAGTTATTTCAGTGACCCTTCTAAAATAGAAATTCTGTGGTCTGGCTTGTCACTATCACCTTGTTTTGAATTTCCCTTCTCTTTTTGATCTTTATTCAACCTTAGGTGAATCTGAGATGGAGAGGGAGTTTCCATCCCAGTATTATCTTTTTATACAGTCAGCCACATTTATTCCTTATTTCAGACTTTCAGGCATGTTTAGTCACCTATTTCTCTAATTTCTAAAGTCTCTTCCTGAATCATTCTTGTCCTTTTCCTTTCTCTCAACATCTTGTTATGGTTCCCTTTTCCATAGTATGTTAAACTCAGGCTCCTTCAGAGCTAACATGATCTACCCATCCATTTGCAGGTCTGGTTCCCTTGACCCCCCCTTCCACATACTTCCTCTGTTTCACTTAATTGCCTGTCTCCTAATTGATTACTTCATCTCTTCATGCCACCTATTACTAGAAAGATCTCTTGCTCTTTTCCACCAAACTTCCCGCTGCAGAGAGAAAAACCCGCCTCTGCCTTCAGATGATTCTTTCGCCGTCTTTTTCCCCCCTGTCCCAAATGTCATTGATTTCTCATAAATTAGTGCTTTCACCAGTCACTCTGCCTTGTCACTTTTTTAGAACAATGAAACATCCTTCTTGATTGAAAAAGAGGCTTTGATGCCACTTCTGGTAGGAGATTTTTTTGATGGGCAACATGCTTAACACTAAGAGATCACTTTGTTGCTGGGGTTTCTTTTGATGACTGCAGTTTTTTCTGCTTGACAATTTGAGGCGATGTGGTGTATTACAGCTGGTCCGTTTTTTTATTTCCTTCAGTGTTGACATTATAAAAGACCACAGAAAATGGTGAGGTAATATAGAAAAAATAATTTTATTAGAAAATGTTGCTAATTAATTTTTTTTATGTTTAAACATTCTTTTTTCTTCATGGAGGGTAGAATTACCCCTTCAGGTAGAACTGTGTGTCCCTCTGTGTCAGTTATAAAGTATTATCGATGAGGCTAAAATAAAGATTGATTTCTGAGCTGCACAGGACACTCACTCTAGGATTAAAACCAGAAAGTAAAATTATTGCTGGATACATGTGTTAATAATAAAGCAAACCACCTGTATCTCAGAGATTCTTTGATACATTTTTGTGTTTTATACTATAATGAGTCGCTGGTGTAAAAGGCTGCATGCAAGTTCCTCTTGTAAGTTACAACCTTCAGAATAAAGATACTCAGAAGTTTACTGTTCCTTTTTAATTATCTTATTTTTTTTTATTCTATTGTTAACAGACTGGGTCTTAACTTATGCTTTCTTTATAGCTGGATAGTATGAGTGAACTCCTAGAAAAAGGCAAGTTAGGGAAGTGACTGCATAACAAAGTGTGGTTTCTTTGGGCAGTAAACAGCCCTTCCCCTCCAGCGCCTCCCCGAGAGGTTGATGCATGGTGTCATCCCACTCCCTCTGGAGCAGTCAGGAGTCTCTGATCAGTCCGGTCAGATTTCTTTGGTACTTCCTANTGTTAATAATAAAGCAAACCACCTGTATCTCAGAGATTCTTTGATACATTTTTGTGTTTTATACTATAATGAGTCGCTGGTGTAAAAGGCTGCATGCAAGTTACAACCTTCAGAACAAAGATACTCAGAAGTTTACTGTTACTTTTTAATTATCTTTTTTTTATTATTATTCTATTGTAAGCAGACTGGATCTTAACTTATGCTTTCTTTAGAGTCAGATAGTATGAGTGAACTACTAGAAAAAGGCACGTTAGGGAAGTGACTCCATAACAAAGTGTGGTTTCTTTGGGCAGTAAACAGCCCTTCCCCTCCAGCGCCTCCCCGAGAGGTTGATGCATGGTGTCATCCCACTCCCTCTGGAGCAGTCAGGAGTCTCTGATCAGTCCGGTCAGATTTCTTTGGTACTTCCTACTGGCTCATTTGGGAACCCGTGCTATGTGGCCCAATGAGAGGAGAAGTGCCGCGAAAGGAACTGTTGTTGATTGCATAGCAAAGTGGTGGAAAGCCCAGTTGAGATCTGTTTTCACATATTCCATTGCTGTTGAACAGATGTCCTTGTCTGTTTGCTACTGTTAATTTTTACTCACCGAGACAAATCCTTCCCTCTTCCTCAAAGGAAGTAAGAAGCAAAGGAAGCATAAGCCCTTTGCTTTCACTTATGCTAAAGTGTCATAACTTTACCGGTGACATTTATGTGTTTTGCTGGCTGGATTCACATTTTCTTTATAAACACACCAATAATTCACTTACATTATTCAGAAAATGTCCACATAGTCTGTCTCCTTTTCCATACCAATTCTCCTGAAAAAATATGAAATCATCAGACCAGAGAGATGAGGTTAACCATGAGTTTAATACTATTGATATTGCATTCTGTCTGAACCCTCCAGTTTTCCTCTTACAACTGAAGAGATTTTTCACCTGCCGGATAAGTAAAGCAGATTCACCAGAACCAAATAAATACCTCCTCATACAGGATCTCATTGAGGTCTGTCAGTGGCATACACAAATTTTTAATTTTTTGTCATAAAATTGTCAAGTAAAACACATACTTAACTGTCATATTTCATTATTCAGACACTACTCAATTACAGAGTGTATTTCACTAGATTTTCAAGGAGACTAATAATGTAAAAGAGGTCCTTATAAAAATTTACAATATTACCTGTATTACAGGTCAGATTCTTGAACCTATAATTGTCTGCCTTCCCATTCCTTATTACATACTTTGTGCATCTCCTTTCAGTTTTAAATAGGTAAGTGTATGGTTATAACAGATAATGACTTTTAAAAATATAGTTTAGTGCTTAATTTCATTGACAGTGAAAGACAATCCTCTAGTGTATTTTCATAGCAATGTTAAAATCTCTCAAATGTTTCATACCATAATGGAAGATTTGGTAAAAATATAAATGTATATTTAAGCTACAAATATTTGGACTAGTATTTTATGTTTTCTTTAATTTTTAAATGCAGGTCACACTATATTAATTCATATTTTATTTATATTCTTACAGATTTGCTGCAATGTTCTTTGGGAACTAATCATGAGAGACAAGCTTATAGTTATTTGGTATGTACCCAAAAAGTACATGAGGATAACTGTGCTGGTTCAGACCAAGGTGATGAATAAAACAGGGGACCAAGTGAAAAATTATAAAAACAGGGCAAGTAAGTAGCAATACTACTCCCAAGCATTACAACAGACTGATTATTTGCAGCTTAGGGAGTTCATGACCACTTTCTATTCTGCGACCCTACAGATTTTTCTTCCATGAACCTCTCTTGTTTGTCCTTCAATCTGTGCAAACTTTAACTTTCACAAAACCCTTTTGCAAGTAGTGCTTAGCCTTGATGCATGCTGCATGAAAAACCACCTCATTTTGTTTCTTTTAAACCAAGCACCTATAGATTCATCTGATGTCACTGCTTCTGCTATTGAGAGACACAATGAACAAGTGATGCCTATTAATCTTTCCCATGCCACTCCCCATTTTTTACGACTTTATCATATATCCCCTCAATTGTCTGTTTTCCAAGCTGAAGTTTTTTACCTGTGTAATTGCTCCTCCCATGGAAGTCATTTATACCTTTGATCATCTTGATTGCTCTTCTCTGGATCTGCTACAGCTCTTCCGTGTGCTTTTTTGAGGTGGGAGAAACAGGGCTGCACAGAATATTCATTACGTAAGGACGTAATGATAATCAGAAGAAATATTTCTCAAATAATTTTAGTGTTTACATTTATTAAAATGTTTAATTTTCTCAATTTCCTATTACAAGTCAGGATTTGAAATTCAAGATTGACTAATGTATACTGCTTTTGGCATAGCAAATTCAAGTTTGTTTTTAAGGGATACAGCTCCAGGCTAGCATATGTTTGCAAGCTAAGTTTGAAACCAGACAACATAGATCCAGTTCCACCTCTGAATGTTTAGATAATATTGAGTCATGCTAATAGAGGCTGTCTAGAACAGTTCAACTCCAGCTCACTAAAGAATTTATTATAAAATACATTAAACAGGGGCATAGACACAAGTGAGTCATAGCTGTTAACAGACCATCACAGGCCAATGTACTAACAAGCAATGCAGGTGAGATGTGTCTTCCTAAAGGTGTCCATCCTCTGGTGATAGCCCAGCTGGGATCACTTGTCATGTTGTATAAAAGAGCAAGGCAGAAGGGCACACCCTGAAAGAAGAACACCAGCCCTGTTTCTTTACCATATTCTGGTGCAATTATTCAATAATTATTTAGTGGAATTTCATCCCAGACATCTGACAGGCCATTTATGTATGTAGACAGGGAATAAACTGGCCTGAATCAAGCCTTTCTGTATTTCAGTGGTGAGATAATTTGACTCATTTTTTTATAGAAATTGTCATAATTGAATGAGAATTATAACTTACAGGCATGGTTTATCCTTTATTTGTGCTATATATAGTTTTTTTATTTAAGGAACAGAGATTTCTCCTGTAGGTTACAATATTCTCTTAAAATTAAATGTTCCATCAGGTTATTCTAAACATGGCACTTTAATCAAATTAGTAATTACATTCCTGATCATAGTATCACATGACCTACTCATCAGTACAGAGAAGTTTCAACAGGTAGGCATGTTTTTCTTGAATAAAACCAATTTCTGCTTATATTTTTATTGCTTATATGTTTCTTGGGTTTCTTACTGGATTGTTTTGCAGAATTAAAGCTATGGCAAGTATTTTTTCACTATTTTCTCTTAATTATGCATAATTTGTATTTCCATTAGAAGCTTAAAAATTCATTCAGGGAGTCCAAAGTGAATACACATTTTCATGAGTATTCATTTATTTATATGCATTAACTAGAAAATGAAAGCAACGAGAAAAGAATGTTGTCAGTTCAACATTATGACTGAAAATTTGAATAACACAATGTAAAGGTACTTGAGGTTTGCATTTCCTATAGTATGAATAATTTGGAGTATTTGTGTCTTATCACACTAAAAATATTTCTCCCAACCTTTGCAATCGGCAAGAAAAAAATTAATGAAACAATACAACAAAAGCTTGAATTTCCTAATTCTTGTGAATTAATCAGATACAACAATCTCTGTATAAGACACCATATCCTGTGCATGAGAAAATGTTTCCAAATTGGCACATTTCTTCCAAAACATCTACCGTCAACTAACAAGTTTTCTCTGGATAGAAGTTTAATGAAAATTACCAAAAGACTCCTGAAATCACTCTGAAGCTCCAGAATGCATTGTCACTTATGAGTTTTAAATGTTTAATGGAGATTTTGACATCTTCTATGCAGTAGTTTCTTGCTGAACAGGTTTGAGCTGCCATGAGTACTCCACCCATGCATGTATGAAAGATTAGCAATGAAAAGAATTGTTGAAAAATATAACCTAGGAATGAATTAGTAAGTGTGTCATACAAGTCCACTTTGCTTTGGGAGGAAACAATGGAAAAAGCTTTGCACTGAATCAGCAAAAAAAGTACTGAATTTTTCTCATGTGCTTTGAGGATGGGGTTAGATTTGTACAGAGTTCGGTAGTCACATTATGCTCTTCTCAGGCATACAAGAGCCTTCCAAGATAGATATAAATTTGACTAAATGGAGTCAGGATTACATTTACTTCCCAGCTCACAAACAGGTTGCATCTGTTTAGAGGAATGTAAATAACACTGCAGTAAGAGGAGCTGCTGAATGTGTTGCAAGCAGATTTTTGCAAGATACGGGAATTGTGTTGGAAAAACTTGTGATAAGACAGGACCTACCCAGAGGGTTGTTCCCGGAGAAGAGCTGATAACAGTTGCCAGCTGCATGTGACACATGGGGTCAACAAAGAGAGAGGCAACCTCTACGTGCTGCAAAACCTGAGACATCACCATGAGGGGACAGGCTGAGAGGGGGCCAAAAGGGTGAGTGAGCCTTTACGCAGCACAGGTGACTTGACAGGTCTGGACAGGCTGTAGATGAATCCTTCAAAACTGTAACTTCCTTGTGAAGGAATGAACAAGTGATAATGAATGTATGGGAGGCACCATGTTGAAATTGCGTGTCTTCTCCTTGCAATCACTTTAGTGCAGTCTGGCCCAGGAAAAGGCTAACCACAGTCCAGCTCTATGTGGTGAATGATTAGACATCATCTCCCGAAGTTACCCAGCTGTGAATAGTATGAGATCCATGAGGATATTTGGAATTAAATCTGTAGCACAGAAGCATATTCTGATATTGTGCTTAGGGACCAATGCCAAAGTCATGTTTCACGCAGTCCACCTCCAACCATCCAATAACAGGAATGTGAGTGGTACCGACACCTTCAGAGAAGAATATAATAGATGAGCTGAAGTAGGGCAATAAAAAAGCTTCTTCAAAGGTCTGTAGCCTGCAGCATAGACCCCACGTTTATGGATCCCTGTTCTGTTTAACAGCCAAGGTCACCACTGCTGAGACATCACAGTACTGTGAGGTCTACTGGAAGTAAACGAGAGCTGATCAGGCTTTGAACTGTTCTACCTCATTAAGCTGGCCTGTGGGAAGCCGATCTTTTTTATCAAGAGTTAATGATTTAATGATGCCTTCTAATTACAAAATTAAAACGTTCTTCCATAAAATATTTAACTTTATTGTGCCCATTTTTGTTTTCCTCTATTACACTACAGTGATTGATGATAACCCGTCTTACTCTGCTATTATTTCCTCAAGAAGGGATCACTTTGTGTAGCAGCTAAGTTTCCTATAGTCAGGAATCAGCAATTTGTTTGAAACTAAATAGAAGACCTTTCCTGCCTTCTGGTTGATACAGCCAGTGCACAGTCTGTAATAAAATTTTTAGTCAAATGAGGCTCAACTAGCCCTCTCATTAGAAAGGAGCACTTAACAAGTGAAGTTCATTGGCTCTTTACTTTATGATCTGAGTTGGCTAAATCCTCGAGGCTCCATGGGCCCTGAGCCCTCTGTTCCGCTCTTTTATTCATAGTCTGCATGAAAGTACCTGCCACCTGAAGATATTGTGTTCTCCAAGAATGGAGAAATCTGGCCAGCGGGATGCTGGGACTTGACCCTGTACCACTGAAGTCAGTGTGGGTTTGGCAGATGACTTCAGCAGAGTTAGGAGCAGTTCCTAACCACTAGAAGTAGGAGAAATATGCTTAAGTGACACAAGTTGTGTAAAGGGTGCTAGTGTTTACTTTTTAGCCATTTCACCAGCAGCAGACCACACAGTCCTTAAATTCAATGCTGAATCTTCCTGTAACATGTAGGGACAAAGCTTAAGATCTTACGTGAGGATCTTGAAGAACTGGGAGCAACCTAAACTGATTACTCAGCGGTATTCAGCAGGGAAACTTAGCTGTTAATCCATGGCTCTAAAGAGTATTAAGAAGACATCTGTTTTCTCTTTGAACTTCCTGTTAGAGTTAGATGCTTAAATCAGTCCTTTCTCATACAACATGGGAAGATAGAGTTTAGTCCAGCTATTATTATTATTTTCAGTTTGATTGTAGTTTAGTTAGTAAACTGTTCTTATCTCTTTTCCCTTTACCCCTAAATTCTCTTCCCCATCCCTGGGAGGGAAGTGGGTGAGCGAGTGGCTGTGTGGTGGTTTCCTGGTAGCCAGGGTCAAACCTCGACACTGGTAAATGGAGACTACCCACTCTTCCTCCAAATCTGTGTTTTGTGTGTTAAGAAATCTCTTACAGGGACCTCAGAAAAGATCTCACAGAGTTAACTAAAGGTTTCTCAGGGCTGGATCTTGTCCTAATAATTTTCCTTTCCATATCCAGAGTAGCTTTCCTCAAATCCCAGTGACAATTGTGAGGGTGTAAACAACTTTTTATCATATATATTGTTAGATTTGAAACAATGTAGACTGAATACTTTTAAAATATTGACCTATATATGATCATTTATTTTTACTAAGTGATTTCCAGCGCCCTGTGGCTATCAAGGTTCTTGTGCTGTTGCTGCTGCTTCACAAAATTCTGGATAAACGCAGACCTCAGCAGGAGTGTTTACAGTGTAATCTGAATCATGGTGTGGCTAAACAATTTGGGGAAAAGAAAGCAATAGCACAGCTATGCTGTTTCTGCTGTTCAAGTTAGTGCGTTGGGCCCAGTGGAAGGTGGTAAGCAAGAGAAGAGAAAGGGAAGGATGATGACAAAAATAAAAATGTGCTTCTATCATCATTTTTTTAGATGTTACACAGTACTTCTAAGAGATATGAAATCTCTGAATCTTCTGTTTTCTATTCCATCATGTCTTTATGGGTATGTTGTCCCTAGAGGAAAAGCCTGCACTGAATACAGCCCCTGTGTCAGCTGAGATGCTGTCTGGAACTTCTGAAATTGCTGGCTAAACCCTAGAGAGCTTCCTCTGGAGAGAAGATTCCTCCAGTGTGCCTCCCCATACCTCCAGGACAATTCAGGCCTGACCTTAGCAATCCATGTAGAAAGGATGTATGGAAATACATGCCTTTTTAACCTTTTGCCCTCCAGTGAATGATGTAACGAATGCTGTGAGAAAGATGGATTTGTCTACATTGGAACTTGAAATTGACCCTGAAGGGCAGGTTTCGCTTGGGCCAAGCTACATGAACTGTCTTTCCCTGTCTCTGTCTTATCTAGAAAGCAGTCTCATTTCTTCTCAGCTTTGCTCTCCATAGAAAATAGAAACAGAAGTTGGATGTATGTGTAGAAGGGAAGGGAGTGAAAAAATCTGTGAAAGAAAGTGATGGATTGTTGAGGGTGGATTACCTATGTTTTAGGTGTGTCCTTGTAATGATTCCTATGATCCCTGCAGGATACAGTTGATCAAGGACGACAGACACTAAAATTCATTGGTGCTCCCAAGCTCGAACGGAATGGTTACTAGAGTGACAAGGAGGAGAACAACCTAATAGTTTTTATTAATATAGACACATACAAGTCAGTGTTTGGGAATTGATCAGAAGTGTCAGTAAAAGTTTTTCTGGTCATATGAAATACAGGAAACCTTAGGAAAAAATCCTTTTCTGTCCTCTGCTTTTTCTGTCTGTTGATCAATTATTCATCAATAATGTGCTGGTTTTGGCTGTTAATTTTCTTCATAGTAGCTAGTATGAGGTTATGTTTTGGGTTTGTGCTGGAAACAGTGTTGGTAATACAGGGATGTTTTCATTATTGCTGAGCAGTGCTTGCACAGACTCAAGGCCTTTTCTGCTTCTCGTACCACCCCACCAACAGGCAGGCTGGGGGTGCACAAGAAGCTGGGAGGGGACCCAGCTGGGACAGCTGAGCCCAACTGACCAAAGGGAGATTCCACACCATATGACGTCATGCTCAGTATATAAGGTTGGGGGAAGAAGGAGGAAGGGAAGGACTTGCAGCATGATAGTGTTTGTCTCCCAAGTAACCATTATGCATGATCGAGCCCTAGTTTCCTAGAGGTGGCTGAAAATCTGCCTGCTGATGGAAAGCAATGAATTAATTCCTTGTTTTGCTTTGCTTGTGCACGTAGCTTTTCCTTCACCTATTAAACTGTCTTTTTTCTCAATCCATGAGTTTTCTCACTTTTCAGATTCTCTTTCCCCATCCCACTGGGAGTAGTGAGTGAGCAGCTGTGTGGCGCTCAGTTTCCAGATGAGGTTAAACCCTGACAAATAAATTTAAATTACCTACAAAGATTTGCTACTATTTATTATGTTTTTATAGTCAGTTTTAATTCATCGGAATCTGGAATCAGTGTGCTCAGTATTAATGCATTTACATAAAGAATGTTGCACCCTAGATACACTGGCAAGTTACTTACAACTACAGCCAGAAAGGGATGTAGGGAAATAATTGATGCTGTAGGTGTACGCGCAGGACCTCCAATGCCTCCTTCACTTGCTATCTCCATTGATGGTAGCTGCATTCCTCCATCATTACATTACTACCAGTAAAGACCCATAGGCACCTAAAAGTCTGATGCGAAGACTGTCTGTAATGCCACTCAGCTTTTGTCATACCTGTGCCTCCTGCTGTTTGCCAAACTGGGA
This sequence comes from Syrrhaptes paradoxus, assembly GCA_013400615.1. NCBI lineage: Eukaryota > Metazoa > Chordata > Aves > Pterocliformes > Pteroclidae > Syrrhaptes > Syrrhaptes paradoxus. The sequence goes on along the minus strand of VZTO01016879.1, from coordinate 2,173 downwards.
ATGTGGATCCAGGGATGGCTTTAGGCTTAGGCAAAACAGGAAACCGCCTGGGTCAGTAGGCTGTCAAGTAATCACAGTGCCAGTGGAGGCACTGCCGCCAGCAGCGGCTTTGTGTGGGCACCAGGGAAAGGGCATCAGCCTTTCCAGAGGCTGGTATGGCTCCAGTGGCCAATCCCTGCCTTTTTCTTGGAGCCTTTGGTATTGATGCTCCAGCTGACCTGATAAGAGCTCAAATAGCAATTGCAATTACTGTCAGGAGCCATGGAGCCATGGAGCTTTAACTCCTGAATTCCAAGATCCTTTCCCAGGTTTTCTATGGGTAAGACAGAGACATAAAGATTCCAACAGAATATGTTAGTCATGGGTCTATCAGAAACATTGAAAAACTCTGTATAGGGAAATATGAGATATCAATTAAGAACCAATTAGAAGATCATGTGACATTTATGGAGGGTATCAGTAACGAGTAAAAGGCTCATAAAGGAAAGGTAAGAAGAACTGCAGAAGAAGCTCAGTGGATGAAAAATATTGTAGGAAGGTGTTTTGACTGCGTGGTAAAATCTTTTTACCTTTAGAGTCCTTTCTGTACTGTTAGGCAAACAGGATGCCAAGAGTCTGGTAATGCTCACCATGACTTGGTAGAGAAGATCCAGATAGAAATAGGCATTGATATATAAGAGACAACAAACAGTTCCTTGAGAATGCAACTGAGATGGCAAAAGACAGACCAGCTAAATTATTTCAGTGGATTTCAAGTGCATTGCCACACAGAGAGTAGACTGAGGATAGCATTGAGATCAAAGGGCTTTTGATTATTACCAGGTATTGAATAAAATTTGTCCTTCACAGAAAGAGTTCTGGGGGATGCAAGTCGGAAAGCAACAAATATCTCATGTTTGTAGAGCAAAGAATACACTTTAATAATAATCTTTGTGAAAGCAACAAATCAGATCTTAATTTCTTACAGATCTTAATGGTACAAAAGTGAGACTCTACATACTTACTACCAAATGTTTTACTTTATATCATCTAGAAGATATTGTAAATTTTTTACTTATTATATTCTACATATAATGGAAAAAAGGGCAAGTTTTCACATGTTCTAAATGTCTGGCGTTAAATATGTCCTAACTGCCCCTTTCTTCTTTGTGCCCTAAATAAATAAAGCAGTGAGAGTTTGGTGTGGTTTGCAGGGATACGAGAACTGCCTACCAGAGCTTGAGTCCTTGCTGAGCCTTGGAGTCACCTCTGGTGAGAGAGCCAAATGGGAAAGAAAAGGTTGACATCCAGGGTTTCACTTCAAGGCTCAAGAGAGCATGCTAAGCCTGTGTGGACTCAAACCATGGACAGTAATTTGATTTCTTTTGTTCATTCCACCTCCCAGCCCATCCTCCAACGCCTCTCAGCAACTCATACTTCGTTATGCGTGTCCTGTGGTCTTCAGCCACATGGCAATTTCCAAAAGTCAGCAGTAGAATATGTGTATTACTGCCTAATGGGTAAATCTAGCATTTGTAGTGCTACTGTCACATTTAAAACATTGATCTAGAAAGAATGACAGATGGTATTTGCTGTGAACTTGGAGAGGGTAGATAATGCATCCTTCCTAACATCCATCTGTAACTTCCAATCTTATAGAAAATTAGATAGATAATAGATCCAATAGTAGAGGATGTTCTCTTGATAAATTAAGGCAGCTAGCATAAGAGTAGTTCCTGGGCAATGTGCTGTAGGTGACCCTGCTTGAGCACTGTTGGACTAGGAAATCTCCAGAGGTCCCTTCCTATGTCAACCACTCTATGCTTCTGTAACTAGAAAAGGATTCTGCTTTTCATGTATTTATCATTTCGGCACTTGTCTCTTTCCTTCCCTCTTCTTTTTCACTCATACCTTTAATAACTCACTTATTAATAACTAAAAATAGTTACTAATGAAATTCAAATAATTATTTGATGTCTACCCTCAGACAATTGCTTGTCTTCTGGTGAAGCCAAGCTCAAATATGTATAGGCATACATGCTAGTTATATGACATGATTTAAATATTGGCTTAATTTTATTTTTCTGTTCTTATGATATTAGGCCAGTAATGGTAGGAACACCTAAGAGTCACCTTCTCCTCATCATATGAGCCTCATTGTCCTCATGGGATATTAAACTTAAGGTGGAGCCTG
>VZTO01016878.1:6677-19108 GCA_013400615.1 Syrrhaptes paradoxus | reverse complement strand
TTTGTGATGCTGGATAAGATTTTTTGCACTATATGCATCTGATCCTGTGTATTTTTACTTCAGGTATCTCTGCCCCAGCGTAGGATGCAGTTGCATCAGTTAAAACTTTCAGCAGAGGAGCAGTCCATATATGATGTGCTCTTTGCAAGATCCAGGTATAAATGTCGGAAGAGATGGGGTATTTTGTGGTTTTGTTTGTTCCTTACTAGCTTGAAAAATCAGGAAGAGAAAATCCCCTTTAGATGAGATATTAATGTTTTCCCTTTCTGACTATCTATCAGTCATGTTTGAAAATATATTGCTTGTTCTGGTAATAGCTGGAAATGATGCATTTCTTTTCTCCCATATGCTCATACCTTGTATGAGCTCTGTATTCTTGCTTTTCCCTTAATCTCATTGATCTCAAGACTCCGAAGACTTGGAACTGCAACAGTAGTTCTTGAATGATGATGTGCCAGCACCTGTAAAGGAGACAATTTCTCTTTGCCTGGTGATATTTATACAATTGGAAATTATGCTGGCCTCTCCAGATGGCTGTAACGCAAGCCAGCATCACTTTGTGTTCTCCTAGAGTCTCTTTCAACAGTGTTGATGTTAAGAGTCTTCCTTCCTTTTAAATATACATTCAAAGATGTCCTTTTGATATGAAGAATGTTGTCCATTGGGCCCTGGCTCCTGTTATACTCAAGGTATTCCAGTATGCAGACCTGCTTCCTCTTGTGTTTTCCAAAATGGATCTTGGTTTTGATCATACTGAAGTTAAACAAAGCTGGGGCTTTTTTTGTAATTGTTTTGTGACTAAATGATCAATTAAACCTTCCTTATCTTAATGCATCATCAGCTTGCTTGTTAAGCTCAGGTCCCTCTTGCCTTTTTTTCTGCTGTAAATGACACAGCATTTGCCTTGTTTTTCCAGGTCAACACTACAATCCTACCTAAAAAGACAAGAGCAGAAAAATGAAGGCAGAGAGTCTGCTGGTGGTAACCCATTTGAGAAAGGTTTGAGAACGCCTTCCCCTGAAAACATTTGCAGGAGTGACCCTTAAGTGCACAGTTAAGGAGAGGGAACAGACCTGGCCACATGGGGTCAGGACTTAGAAAATCTTTGGAAAATGCTTTGCTGCTCCCCTGATGTTACAAAGAATCCTACCATAATATTCCGAAAGTCTGTTCTCACTGTTGTGGCTCTGGGCAAATCTCTTAACCCCCCTGGGTCTACAGTCCCCTTCTGAAATATGTCAGTATTAGTATAAGGTATGTGGTACTCTGATTTGTGTTGTATTTTTGGTTTTTGTTTTTTGGGGTTTTTTGCCCTCCTTCTGCCCCGCCTTCTCAATGCCATCTCATTTTGACTGACACAATGTCATAGCAGAGATCGCCAGATAACTTTATTAAAAACTAAAATTTTAAGTTTAGATGTTTTAGATGTAAATTTATCTACACACATTAAATTTATGAATAAGAGCATATACTCAAGTTTTCTGTTTTAGATGAAAAATGATCTAATGAATCTCTCTTTCACAGATTACTTCACATGAGAAAAAAGCTCATGATAATTGGGTAAGTTCCAAATACTGAATTTTCTGAATTTCGTGTGTCTTCCTTTGCTGTGATTTGAATAGCTTGCTTTATCACTTTTTTGTTTCTTATTAAAAAAAGATAATCAAAATTTACTCTAACCTATCACCTTTAAACATACGGATTTCTTGCAGAAATACACAAAAGCATGTTAAAAATACTTCTGTCATAAAATAGTTGGAGTAATTAAGCTGGATACCTATGAGCACAGTAGAATGATATTAAATGTTATTTGCTGTAGCAATAAATCTGCTGGAATAATGTTACCATTTAACAAGTGTGTGACATTTTGCTAATAATAAAAGCTTTTGGCCTTGTTTCAATGCCATTTTAATATTTTCCCTGGATGTACTTGACTTCTTTTATCAACTAAGAGAAGACGCTATGTCCTGTGAGAACAGCATGTTCCATTGACAGCNAAACTAGCATTTCATCATTTTGAACTTCCACTTTCAACAGACATATCCTGCTTATCAAAGACACATTATTTATAAGACCTGCACCTGCATATTGTTTAAGACTTTGGCTTTGCATTTTCTTTAAGTCTAGCAGAGTTCATTTCTAACCTATAGTTATTTCTACATCAGTACAAGTACACAAATGTAGCCTATTTCAAAGGCTTGTGTGTTAAAGAGCTTTGTAAATGCCTTGACTGAAGCTACTTTGCATGAAATAAGACTAATATTTCTGAAGATTTTTTGCTCTGTCATATGAAGCAGCTGTAAAAGAAGTCCTGATACTAAGGGAACAGGTAGGGATTTCTCTTCTAACACCTTTAATCCTACAATTGTTAAATGCTATGGGATAGCGAATCTGAGGAGACTGGACCGCAGAAAATGGCTGAGTTCACATGTTTTCCCTATGCTGCCCCTTCTTGGGGTAGAATAAGGGGCCAAAGGGATTGTTGGTCTGACCCAGTAGTGTTTCTTAATCATTCTGTCTTCATATTGCATAGCATAGCTTCCTTCAAACCCACTGTCCTCAGCAGATATTGTGCAGACTGTGGATCAGTACTGAATTTGATCTCAGGCTTGACTGTGATCCCTTATTATATTGCTTTATTTCCTGCAGGCTCTGGACCAAGTTGACTTGAACAGTGAAGGCCTCTCCCTTGAGGAACAACTTAGTGCTTTGACCCTGTCTGAGCTCCAGACTCCTGATTCCAAGTCAACAGTCTACCTAAATGGCACAGCTTTTAAAACGGATATCTTTGAAATCACCAGGGAGAGCACCAAGGTATTCTGGTTGTGGTTTTCTGACCTTCCTTGAGAAGCTTGGATTTCAGCACTTTGCCTTTTAAATTGTTAACGAAGTTAACACGTTGTTAATTGCAGATCAGGCTCAGTTGGCAATTTGGATGAAATCAAGTGAGTATATTGATAGTCTGCTGAACCCCTTATGGGAAGGCTTCAATTTATCAGGTATTGAGGGGTACTTCTAATAAAGCTGTGAGAATCTGACTGTGCTGATAAGCTGTCAGTGAAGATCTTGAGCACAGGATTCACAGAAGTTAAGGAAAGCATGTATGTGAGAGTGTGGTTCTTGTCGAGCTAAAAAAAAATGGGATGGCAGCAAGAGGAGAGGTGGTAATAACTTCTTACAGGAAGGCTGGAATCTATAAAACATGTTTGTATGATTTGATTTCTCAACTCTGTTTTCCAAGGTGGGAGCATTCTTACTAATGTCTGTTAAAATATCTTGGAAGTCTGAGTGTAGAAGAAATTCCAGTTAAGGGTTATTTTGATCACTTTCTATTTTAGCGAAGAATAGCCAAGCATGGGCTGAGTTATGACAGCAAGCAGACTAACATTTTTTTTCTCCTGCAGATAGCTCACCTCTTGGCTGAACTGAAAATTATTCAGAGCCACTCGGAGTCCCAGAAAAGGTTAGTAAACATGCCCTTTTCTCTACTCATAGTGATTGAGAGAAGCATGTCTCTTAACAGCAGAAGAAATATTTTAATTGAATACAAAGCTTCTGGTATGTTAAAATGGTGACAGTACTGCAGTAGTTGAAAGCTGATTGTGAAAAAATAAGACCAAAAAAAAAAAAAGGTGGTTTAAGAAGTAGTAAGTGTAAATATAGGGGAATGTGTGAGGGATCTCAGGCCTTGAGGTCCAGGAGGACTCTCCTCCAAAACCAGAATTTGAGAACAATTCAGTTGTTCTGAGAAATATTTGCCCTCAGCTCTGGAACCCACCCCCCCAAAAAAGTGGGAGAATAGTGGTTAAAACTGAATCTGTTTGTGAGATAAAGGAATACATTGATGAGAGGACTTAAATGTTGCTGAAGTCCTGTGACTCTCATTATTCAAGTTCTGTGTGTCTTTTGTGTGCACCAGACTGCATTGTTATGGGGTCTTTTGCTTGTTTTTGTTAAACAATGTAGAATCTGCTTACAGGTGTGTGCCTGCAAAGTAGTTACACCCATGTTATGTTGGGGGCTGGGTTGGAAGGCGATGTCCTGTTCTTGGGCAACTCCAGATTTGCACCGTATGTAGAAAGCTTTTTTCCAAAGTCTTTTCTAAAATGCTTTCCTACCATAAGAATGGGAACACCAACATGACTTTTGTACCCTGCCAAAAAGCTATTGAACAATTTATTGCCTCCAAACTCTTTCATCCAAAAAGTATGGGGATTGAGAGGCCCAGGGAAGTCCAAATTTGGTTTTGCTATTGATTCATTTTGCAGAAAAAGCTCAGAATTGTGATTGCTAGGTGGCAATGTAAAATCCAGAAATAGAGGTGAAAGGTATAGACTTAATGTCTGAAGTTTATTGAGTATTTGCATTCAACAGAAGTTTCTACCACTACATGTACTGGTGGACCTTTTTCTGAATTAGGAAGGGACTTCTCCAGTTTGCTGTGGGGAAGAATGCCTGAGTTATTGTCTCCTCTTGGGCGAAATGTTGCAATAACCAAACTGTTACAGTACACACAACTTGTTCTAAACTCCCTTTTCTCTGTCTCCAGTGTTGTCGTGTCTCAGTGGACTAGTATGTTGAAAGTTGTGGCTGTGCACCTCCAGCAACTAGGGCTGAAGTATGCAACAGTGGATGGCTCTGTCAATCCTAAACAGAGAATGGATGTGGTAGAAGAGTTCAACAACAATCCCAAAGGGCCTCAGGTACATAGTCAGGGCCAGGAAACAGTTACTAGTGCTGCTATGAGCAGCTGTGATGGCTGACTTCATTAATCCATTTACTGGCACCACTTTTTGGAATTCTAGGTGCTAAAATCAGCCAGGAAAGAGGTAGCTGTAAAAAACAAACGTATTACTTACAATGGGCATGAGCAGCTACTGAAAAGCTCTTTTTGATGTTAACCTTCTGTACTGCGATCATCTGACTCTGAAGCTAGTTTGAAGGTTGTCAAAATCTTCAGTGTGTTCTAAGATGTTTTTGTCACAGAGTAATGTGGAAGATGTGGGGCTCTACTTGGACCAGGTTGGTTGTTTGCAGCTCATGTTTCTGCATTGGAAGATGTCTCTTTCTGTATATCACCTGCTTGCCAAGGAACTTGTAAGACTTTTTTGCTGTTTTCCAGCACATCAGATACTTTGTGCCAGACTAATCTTGTTGAGAAGAAAGAATGACAGCTGAATGTGTGAATAAGGCTAAAATTAAGAAAAGCTTCTCACCCCAGTATAAGGATAGGAAGATATGGCTTGGGGTGAGAAAAGTAATAGTTTTGCACACTCTCAAAATAAGGTGACCTAGCTGTGACAGCTGACTTTCACTTCTGAGGTGTTGTTTTTAAAAAAAATACTGATTAACTTAGTGTTTTAGCTCTTCTAGTTACTAGTCTAAAATTTTGGCTAAAGCAAGGAAGCTTGCCAGGTGACTAAATAAGTCTGAATCCAAATTCATTGTTCATACTGTACACTTTCATCTGAACACTGCCATTCCTGTGATTGAGGCAGGACAGGCTATCTCTGAGGATGAGGAAGGGGAGAATGTGGTGCATTAGCTCTTAAACAAGATCAGGGTTTTAAGGTACCATACCTTGAAACTGAGTAGTAAATATATATAGCAAGCATCTTTGTCCTTAATTGAGTTATTTTCCTGCTGTACAGGAAATCTCTAAATTTACCATCTGCTATATTCCCTTTCTTCTCCAGCTACCAATCTTTTTCTAAATCCTAGGTCATGTGGAAACAAAGTGAAAAGAGTAGCAGGCTATTTCAGTCCAGTTACCTGTGTTTAAGTAATCATTATTGTTCACTCAGAGCTGGTGGTGATTGCTCCCATTGTTGGCAACAGGCTGTCATCAAAGAGCCTGGTGGTTTGAGTGGGACAGGGCAGAGTCTGAGCTTTTCAGTCCTTTCTCTAGTCTGTAAAAAAAAGTATCAGGGTAATACATATGGAATGGTAGACTGAGCCATAACTTTCTTGTCCAGGCTTCTGTGCTTCATCAAGTAACATCTGCCAAGCTCTCAAATACATACAAAATATACACATGTAATATTTATATGGTAAACAGATCATTTGGTTCAAATTAATGTGTGGAATATATGAAGCATTGATTTTTTATGGAAACAGGCTCCTTAATTTAACTCTCTTTTGGCCTTTGAAGGTAATGTTGGTGTCATTGCTGGCTGGAGGCGTTGGCCTAAACTTGACTGGAGGAAACCACCTCTTTCTCCTTGATATGCATTGGTAAAGAGAAATAAAAGTTCCATCTTGGAGGATATATGTAGGGCATGCTGCTTTCTTTCTCACCATGTGTGTTGTGATGTCTGATATAACTGGGTTAGGAGGGAGGTGTTTTGCTGGGAGTCAGGGCTAGTGATTAGTTGTAGATTTGTTTTCCCTGCAGCTTTCTTCCATGTCTAGTGCTTACTGCCATGAAATATAGTTCCATAGGGGCAAAAAAAAAATAAATAGAGGAGGATAACAGCAATCCAAAGAAGCAAGTATGCAGTCTGTATCACAAAAGGATACTGGGGACTTGGCAGTCCCTAGCTTGATTCTTGCAGTAATAAAAATGGTACAGAAACACTTACAGGGAATTTGTCTTGAAACAAATGGATTGTGTTGAGCATAGTTGGTAATGAGGCATAGCTAGTGTACCTTGAGGTTTTACAGAGCTCTGAAAATAGTGCATATGAGTTCCTAATATTTATGGTGTCTCTCAACAGTCAGAATCACTTTATTTTTTTAACTAAATGGTGCTTGTGGGAACTTGCAAAGCAAACTAATGTGCTTCAGTACAAACTTCAAGGAGATGTTTCTACAATATGGAAGTTATGCCAACAAGTGTTCTCTGTAACTGTGTGTCAGACAGGACCATTTCTTATGTAAATATTCTTGAGTAAAGGCCTCTTTCAATAGAGTTTGCCTTCCTGCTTCAAACGGAAATACGGTTGGGGTGAATATTGGTGACCAAGCTGAAGGTAACCTGGAAGACAGACAAATGAGTCAAGCGCAGAGATACTCCAATTATTCAAGCCCTTAAGCTGTTTTTTTCCTTGCAGGAATCCTGCTCTTGAGGACCAGGCATGTGACCGGGTTTACCGAGTGGGGCAGCAGAAAGATGTTGTGATTCACAGGTCAGGCTTTTCCTTAGCAGTAAATGAGGCTATTGCTGCTCATGTACTGTCTGGCTTTAACTGGTGAGACAAGGCCTCGGTTTGAGGCTTGTTTCTTTACTTAAAGCTAGGCACAAGGTCTGATGGTGGGATTGTAGTTTTGGGCACCAAAATAAGGAGAGCACATCAAAATGTCCCTATGTGGCACTTGTCTGAGTGCTGCTGTCCTGAGAGCTAGCAGTGGTTTATTGTTTGTCAACCTGTGGTTTAGTGGGAATGTCCTGTTTATTCCTGAGAGCAATTCAGACACTAAACCATTTCTCTTCTCTTATTGACTGGAGATTTTTCAATGTGTTCCTGAACCCTGGAGCTTCCCAGTATCACTAACATGAACAGATAAAGCACTTCAAATAAGTGGCAAAGTCGGCTTTTAGAAAAAACACGTAATTTTAAGTGCTAAAAGGCTAGCTTAATTATTGTAAATACACAGCAAATTCAAAGCAACTGGAATCTAGAATACTGTTTTGTGTATAATGCTTTTAGTATAATAGGTGCCATCAGTTATCAAACAGGATTATGTCACAGAATTACTACTGCTTCAGATGACCAAAGTTGAGGCCTAAAGTGCATCAGACTTCTGTTTGAAAGGGTATAATATCTGGATATGAGAACAGCTATTTTCTGTGCACTGACATACTTTGTCAGTCACATAATAGTCTGTAAATTTTTAAGTAAGCCAAGTCTTTGGAAATTTACTGGGGAAATGCTTATATAATGTTGATGCTTTTTTTTCCTAGCAGTTGAGATGTTGTTGCTTTGGTTTTTTTTTTCAGGTTTGTCTGTGAAGGAACGGTAGAAGAAAAGATTGTACAACTCCAGAGGAGGAAGAAAGTTCTTGCCCAGCAGGTGCTGTCAGGCAAAGGTGAAGCCCTCACCAAGCTCACTCTGGCTGACCTCAAAATTNACATCTGCCAAGCTCTCAAATACATACAAAATATACACATGTAATATTTATATGGTAAACAGATCATTTGGTTCAAATTAATGTGTGGAATATATGAAGCATTGATTTTTTATGGAAACAGGCTCCTTAATTTAACTCTCTTTTGGCCTTTGAAGGTAATGTTGGTGTCATTGCTGGCTGGAGGCGTTGGCCTAAACTTGACTGGAGGAAACCACCTCTTTCTCCTTGATATGCATTGGTAAAGAGAAATAAAAGTTCCATCTTGGAGGATATATGTAGGGCATGCTGCTTTCTTTCTCACCATGTGTGTTGTGATGTCTGATATAACTGGGTTAGGAGGGAGGTGTTTTGCTGGGAGTCAGGGCTAGTGATTAGTTGTAGATTTGTTTTCCCTGCAGCTTTCTTCCATGTCTAGTGCTTACTGCCATGAAATATAGTTCCATAGGGGCAAAAAAAAAATAAATAGAGGAGGATAACAGCAATCCAAAGAAGCAAGTATGCAGTCTGTATCACAAAAGGATACTGGGGACTTGGCAGTCCCTAGCTTGATTCTTGCAGTAATAAAAATGGTACAGAAACACTTACAGGGAATTTGTCTTGAAACAAATGGATTGTGTTGAGCATAGTTGGTAATGAGGCATAGCTAGTGTACCTTGAGGTTTTACAGAGCTCTGAAAATAGTGCATATGAGTTCCTAATATTTATGGTGTCTCTCAACAGTCAGAATCACTTTATTTTTTTAACTAAATGGTGCTTGTGGGAACTTGCAAAGCAAACTAATGTGCTTCAGTACAAACTTCAAGGAGATGTTTCTACAATATGGAAGTTATGCCAACAAGTGTTCTCTGTAACTGTGTGTCAGACAGGACCATTTCTTATGTAAATATTCTTGAGTAAAGGCCTCTTTCAATAGAGTTTGCCTTCCTGCTTCAAACGGAAATACGGTTGGGGTGAATATTGGTGACCAAGCTGAAGGTAACCTGGAAGACAGACAAATGAGTCAAGCGCAGAGATACTCCAATTATTCAAGCCCTTAAGCTGTTTTTTTCCTTGCAGGAATCCTGCTCTTGAGGACCAGGCATGTGACCGGGTTTACCGAGTGGGGCAGCAGAAAGATGTTGTGATTCACAGGTCAGGCTTTTCCTTAGCAGTAAATGAGGCTATTGCTGCTCATGTACTGTCTGGCTTTAACTGGTGAGACAAGGCCTCGGTTTGAGGCTTGTTTCTTTACTTAAAGCTAGGCACAAGGTCTGATGGTGGGATTGTAGTTTTGGGCACCAAAATAAGGAGAGCACATCAAAATGTCCCTATGTGGCACTTGTCTGAGTGCTGCTGTCCTGAGAGCTAGCAGTGGTTTATTGTTTGTCAACCTGTGGTTTAGTGGGAATGTCCTGTTTATTCCTGAGAGCAATTCAGACACTAAACCATTTCTCTTCTCTTATTGACTGGAGATTTTTCAATGTGTTCCTGAACCCTGGAGCTTCCCAGTATCACTAACATGAACAGATAAAGCACTTCAAATAAGTGGCAAAGTCGGCTTTTAGAAAAAACACGTAATTTTAAGTGCTAAAAGGCTAGCTTAATTATTGTAAATACACAGCAAATTCAAAGCAACTGGAATCTAGAATACTGTTTTGTGTATAATGCTTTTAGTATAATAGGTGCCATCAGTTATCAAACAGGATTATGTCACAGAATTACTACTGCTTCAGATGACCAAAGTTGAGGCCTAAAGTGCATCAGACTTCTGTTTGAAAGGGTATAATATCTGGATATGAGAACAGCTATTTTCTGTGCACTGACATACTTTGTCAGTCACATAATAGTCTGTAAATTTTTAAGTAAGCCAAGTCTTTGGAAATTTACTGGGGAAATGCTTATATAATGTTGATGCTTTTTTTTCCTAGCAGTTGAGATGTTGTTGCTTTGGTTTTTTTTTTCAGGTTTGTCTGTGAAGGAACGGTAGAAGAAAAGATTGTACAACTCCAGAGGAGGAAGAAAGTTCTTGCCCAGCAGGTGCTGTCAGGCAAAGGTGAAGCCCTCACCAAGCTCACTCTGGCTGACCTCAAAATTCTCTTTGGCATCTAATTATAATTTACAATACACAACAGACAGTGATTTTATACAAGTAACTGTGCAGACTTCAACAAAGGACTGCTGGTTTAAGGTGGTAATTTGGTTTGAACAAATAACTATGTTTTTGTAACTGTTTCAGGAGGAGATGTTATCAACTTGGGGAGTTTGTTTTAATACTGAAATTAGATTGTGTATCCAAAGGTTAATAAAATTATAAATTACACTATTGTTTTAAAACACTTTTGAGTAAATAAATATGTGATGGTTTCTCGGTTACCTATGTATGCTTTTTAGTTAGAAAACTTTCCTCTTTAGGACAAGAAAGTACAGCCATAAGTGAAACAAGAACAAGGGAGACAAAGATGAGGTTCAGAGGTTGAGTGGGCATGAAGGAAGAAAAATTTGAGCATAATGCTATAAGAGGACTATATAAAATTTAGAATGTATAAGTAACAAAATAAAGGAAGGACTTGAAGGAATCCTTATTTTTCTCTTTTGCTTCTTAGGAGGATGTTTACTATCTAAATGAAGAAGCATTTATATGTCTTGCTCAAAATATTTATTCAAGTTGGGATTTCTGTTATGTTCCTGTGAAACAGAACCTGAATTCCTGATTGTTGTGGGTTTTGGTTGTTTTGGGGTTTTTTGTATTATTAGTATTAAATAGTGTAAGATTTCCTGGGTGCAAACCTTTTAATGTATACACTTTAGTCTTCCTTCGACGCTGCTCCTCTTTTTTAATAGTAGATGAGTTGTGAGTCCTTGATTAATGGTTTGCATTCCCTCTCTTATCAGAAGTGGTATGTGCTGCTGAGTGAAGTTTCTAAGCAAATATTTTTTACTGGTAGTGCATCTTCCCTGCTTTCATCTCCCCCTGCTGTGTCCCTGGCCCTATCCATTGCATATTCTGGTTTTCTATTGATTACACCATTTCTCTGGGACTTGGCATAGTTCCCATAAGTCCCCTACCATACAAGGGTCTTTGAAGAATTTATTTTTAATGCTAAGTAGTAGACCAATGCAAGTTAGAGTGCTGATAAGAAACTAGATGTCGCTTCATGTATGCTCATTCCCCACAGAAGAAGACAGTAGTATTTAGTAGCCTTTTCAGTGAAGGAGAGCTCCGTTTTCTGCTCCGTGGTTCCTGGTGGGGGGAATTTTGCTGGGGGTGTGGGTTTCATTTGCCTTTAATTTGCACTATTATCTTCAGATAATATCTGAAAATACTGGTAAATAATGCTAGCCCACATCTAACCTGTTATTTGTATCTCACTGTAACACAAAAATCTCCGGGCCTTGTTTTTCTGCTGAAAAGAAACTTAACTCTAAAAGTATAGAAAAGCCATGGGGTTCTTCTTCTACGCTGTCAAAAAAACAATCTCCCTTTGTCTCTGGCTGTACTCCTGAAATCTTCCTCTGCAGGGTCCCTAGAATTAAAGCAGAACAAGCCACACTGCCACCTGCTCCGAACTGACAGATGGATCAGGGGCTAGGAATTTAGCAACGCTGTGGGGACTGGCGGGTCTTGCAAAAGAACTCAGTGGTAATTTGTGGTGGAGACGGCAGAGAGTAGCAGTTGCCTGTGGTCGCTGATGGGGCAGTTATATCCTGAAGGGCCTGGACACTGAGCGAGTGCTAGAGGCAGTAATGGAGAGCAAGGAACGAGTGTCACTGCCGTGCCACCCTGCCCTGACCCTTCTCCTGCAGCAGCAGCTTCCTTAGCCCCCTGCTGCTGCTATTGTTGCATAACCTACTTCTGCTCCCGTTCCAGTGCCAGAAAAAAAAAACAGTGAGTGCTCAGCAGTGCACAGCGCCCCAGTGTCTGCTAGTAAAGCGAACCCGAAGACACAGGAGATCTGCGGCGCTGCGGGCAGAGCGGCTCCCCGGCAGAGACGAAGGAGGCGGCATGAAACCCCTGAACAGTTGTCAGGATGGCCGAGCGGTCTAAGGCGCTGCGTTCAGGTCGCAGTCTCCCCTGGAGGCGTGGGTTCGAATCCCACTCCTGACAATATGATTTTGTCCGCGCTCCACGGAGTGCTGTTTTGAGGCCCGGCAGCCGCGGGGTCCTGCTGAAAGCGGGTGTACGCCATTTCTGCGCCGGGGACACGCGTGGTGTCCGCGTGTTTGTGTCTGTTCCGCACGAGTGCCATGAGGTGGATCGGGCCGGCACCGTCCCGGGTGTGGTCCGCGATCACGAGCGCCGGGGAAACGGCTTACACGGTGGCCGGTTAGCTCAGTTGGTTAGAGCGTGGTGCTAATAACGCCAAGGTCGCGGGTTCGATCCC
>VZTO01016878.1:1677-4177 GCA_013400615.1 Syrrhaptes paradoxus | reverse complement strand
TTCTCATGTTCAAGTGGAACCTCCTATGTTCCAGCTTGAACCCATTGCCCCTTGTCCTATCACTGGATGTCACAGAGAAGAGCCTGGCTCCATCCTCCTGACACTCACCCTTCACATCTGCCCAGTTCGCGTGCCTCTGGGCTCAAATACAAGGCTGGAAGTGAGCTCTGCTTCATGGGCTGGAGCTGAATGGTACGGCTAAGAAGGAAACCCACACCCACCCCCGCAAACCCAGCAATTTGTTGATGACTTTGGCAGTACTGCTATCTGGTAATCCAGGAAAGGCCTGGGCATGGTTTGAGTGGGTAGCTTATCACATTCAGAACTTCAAAATGCATCTCCCAAAGAAAGCTGCCTGTGTTCTGCTAGGAAGGCAGCTAACCTTTGTCAGGTTGCTGAAGGCTCTGAACTATAGGGGAAAAAATGCAGTTTCAGCCTTAATAGATGTATTTTTCAGTTTGTGCCACAAACTTGGCACTACATAATCAGTTTTCTGTTAAATACCAAAAAGGGAAAAAATTAATATAATGTAAAACATACTTAAAATTTCATGGAGTGTTACTCAGTCTGTGGGGGATCAGGAACCTGCAGAAAGGTGTGATCAAGAGCTGGCATTTGTTACATGGCCCAGGAGTGCATGCCACCAAGCTGCTACCACACTTAACAGACATTTCAGCATGTTTGGGCACATTTCTCACAGGTACCTATGCTGTTTTTCTCCACCCGTCATCATTTACACAAGCACTGGTGATGACTCACATGCCAGAGATTATGTTCCTCTTCATCTGCTGCCTTTGCCTGCCAAGCCCAATGGTCCAGTCCATGGCCCCAGCGAATCGCCTCTTTAGCACTGCCACCCCAAGGACAGCAGCCACCTGCCTCTGCTTGCCTGTGTTCTGTTTGTTCCAAGTCTCCTTGGCACTACCAGGACAACAGGCAGGGAGGTAGACTGTGACATCAGGAAGCTTCTGTGATGTCCACCATTATGGTCTCCATCAGAGTGGCTTCCTGATGTCATGCCCTATGAAAAGGATGATCCCTGCAGCTGTCCCACAAGTCACCAAGCTTGTGGGTCCTGTAGTGCCAAGGAGACTTGGCAGCTACGCATCCTGACATACAGACTTGGGTCTGTCCAGCATGTCAGAGATGGCAGATTGTCCACAGCAGTTTACAACACACGAGTGTATCCCACCCACCTCCATATACCTTTCCCCCCACCCCACAGGGGCTGGCCAGGAGCTGCCTGGGCCAGTGGACAGCACACCCCACTGCAAGGCTGCCTGTGGTGGTACTGGGATTTGTCCCGGTCCTAGGACTAAACCTTGAGCCTCATCCATGGTTGAAATAATCTTCCAACATTTATTTTTCAGAAAATCAGCAGTGTAGTCAGCAAGTCCTTTTTTCAGACTGCCTTACTCTGAGAAACAACTTTCAGGGTCCTCTGAAGCGACCACTGCAAGCTCAGTATGGTGTGGTGTGGTGTGGTATGATATGGTGTGGTATGCTATGGTATGGTATGGTATGGTATGGTATGCTATGGTGTGGTGTGGTATGGTATGGTATGGTGTGGTGTGGTATGGTATGGTATGGTATGGTATGGTATGGTATGGTATGGTATGGTATGGCAAAACTTGTTAGCACTTCTCTCACCCTTGAAAATCTATAGCTTCTTCCTTTGCATATAATTAGTTAAAATATACAGTCTGTGGCCTTCAGAGCAAACAGTTCTGCTTATTGTAACCCATCTAAAAAGTATTAATTTATTTCTGATACGATTCTATGCAGTTCACAATCCTGCCAGGTGTTATGATATTTACAGCAAAAGCACTAGCATTCTACAGTCTATTTCTGATAAAGATAGACTGTGTATTAAAATTAATTATTTGTTCTCGTGAGGAGCAATAGCAAAGCTTGGTGAATATCCAGCAATGATACTAATGAATAGCAGACAGGATCACAGCTTACAGCAGTACCTACAAACATTTGTAACAGAGTTTTCTACATTATATTACTGTAAAGCAAATTTAAAAAAAAATCACTCTTGTAGTTGACAAAACCCAACCTATAAGCCTATATATTGTCTGAAAGGACAGACTCTCTGGAAATTATCATATTAAAAAAAATCCTTTTATATAGAACATAGTGTAAAATTATACTTAGACACAACCTTAAGACTTCGAAGTTTGCAAAGTCATAAGTATCTGGTAGAAGAGTTCTTGGCTAAATTGAAGCATAAAAATTAGTTACATGCACAAGATCACTTATCTGCAAAGTACCATAATTAAGAGGGGAAAAGGGTCATCTTCACAGAATCACAGAATGTTAGGGATTGGAAGGGACCTCGAAAGATCATCTAGTCCAATCCCCCTGCCGGAGCAGGAACACCTAGATCAGATCGCACAGGAATGCATCCAGGCGGGTTTTGAATGTCTCCAGAGAAGGAGACTCCACACCCTCTCTGGGCAGCCTGTTCCAGTGCTCTGTCACCCTCACTGTAAAG
>VZTO01016875.1:8591-18882 GCA_013400615.1 Syrrhaptes paradoxus | reverse complement strand
CCAGCCCCCCCTCCACACGGACTCCACCACTCACCCCAACTCACCGCCGGCCCCTCCGCTCTCCCCCTCCCCTCCACACTTCCGGGCATGCACACTGACATCCAGCGCAGCCATTCAGAGAGCGAGACGCTTCTTGTGAGGCGGGCCTAAAGCCCTTCCTCAGCTCTTAACTCGTCGATTGGCTTCTTTAGCTGTCTATCATCGCGCCCTCCCTTCTCATTGGCTGAGGGTGGCGGAAGCGGGAGGTTCGCTCTCTCGCCGCTCTGAGGCGCGGACACCCGCGTCCCGGGCGGCAGCGCGCTCTCAGCCTGTTCCTCAGGGCCGGAGCCATTTCCAGACAAATCTTAAATTCATCCGATCCAGAATGAATTTAAAGATCTTCCAGCTCTCGCTTGACTTCATGTCGTTCGTTGAATTTCTGTATTTTGTGACCGCGGGGTTGTCCCGCTCGGTTAAGAGGCCACTTGGCCTTTCAGCTCCAGCTCTGCCCTAAAAAAAAAAAAAATCGGATTTTTTCCATATCTCCCCATTAATTAATGCAAACCCCTTTGGGACCATCGCTGGGGTGTCCCCAAATCGGGGTCTGTCGCCCACTAGGTGACGAGTTGATCCTCACAGGGTCAAGAGATGGTTTTTGTTGCGTTTCTTCAAACTTTATCAGCAGCAGGCTCCAGGGAGTCCCTCTGGGGGAGGCGAGCACCAGCAGGGAGAAAATTCCCGGTATTTTTAACGCTCCGTGTGTTCCCCGCTTTGAGACTGATGAGGAAAGGATTTTCATTGCCCTTTTAAAATCTTCTCCTCTCCTTTTCTCTTTTCTTTCCTCCTCTTTCTCTTTTTTGANATCTCCCTCGGATCCATGGAAATCCGCCCGCTTTGATCCCCTTCTCCGATTGACTGCCCCCGGCCGTGGCAGAAGCCACCAGGCAAAGGAGCCAAAGGGCTCTGAATTCGGGGGTTCCCCCCCTTTGGCTCCTCGTATCCAACCGTCCCCAAACCTCAGATTCCAAATTTCCAAATTCCAGCCGGCTGCCAGCCCGCTGCTGGAGGAGAGCGGCCGTGCTGACGAGGAGGAGGCTCCGCTGCCCACGCTGGAAGAGGTGGCTCGCAGAACCAACTCCGTCTGCCCCGAGCTCTGCGGTGAGGCTGTGTGACGTGAACTCCTGGAGACACGGGATCATTTCCTTTTCCCCGTATTTCTGGAGACATGGAATCATTTCCTTTTCCCCTGCATGGAGTAGTTTTTGTGCTCCTGGGAGGGTTTGCTGGGGATCAAAAACTGCTTTTAACAGCTTGGGTTGTGCTGGGATGCATCTCCTCCAAGAACGCCAGGCTCATGGTGCCCACGCAGGGGACAAAAAGCTGCCTGTGGGTCTGAACTTGGGGGGTAGAGACCCCCCAATGCCAAGATGTGGGTTGTAATGAGCACTGTCCTCCTTTCCTACCCCCTTCCCAGCCAAAATCAGATGCCCCAGGGGGAACAAAACCCTTCCTTCTCCTCCTCCCCAAAACCCATTTGGTTTTCACCCCTGGCTCTTGCCCAACCATAACCATCCCAGCCCTGGGATACTGGTTTGCAACTGGAGAACTTCACGCCCCAGTTTCTTCCCGGCACTGGGCTGCCATGGGACGCGCCGTACCTTCCCGGCGCGGTGTCGTCCCTGGTTTGACTTGTCACGCCACAGCGTTCCCTGGCTCTGTTGCCAAAAAACCTTTTAAACATTAACCGGTGGAGACAGGCGCTGAGCCTGCACTGTCCCAGGTACCGCGCAGCCTCCTCCGTCCCTCCTCCTCCTCCAGCCCTGGAGGAAACCCCTGCTTGCGGCACCACCCACGGCACAGCTGGTAAAAGCTGCAGCATCAGATCTTTCCTCCTCATCCTCTTCTCTTTAGGTTTTCCCAGCGGTGAGGTCGTGCCGGTGGCTGGAGCATTAGAAAAGGGGACAGCGGGGACACACCAACTTTCCCGTGCCGGCAAATTTTGCGGTAAGTGCCGATGGCAGGAGCTGGTGGGCTCGCGATACACCCAGAGAGTGGGTCAGGACCTTCTCCTCAGGGCGGGACCCTCTCCCCGGGGTCCCCCAATGACTGCATCCCCATTTTTCTGCAGCCGCTAACGCCATGGCGCTGCCCTGGGCTCTGCTGCTGCTTGGCAAGGTCCTGGCGCAGGATGAGGACACCCAGAGCTGCCACGTCCCACCGGGCGGTGAGTCCCGACTTTCGCCCTTCTTCAGCGATGGGACTGTCCCCTGTGGGACGAAGCCGTGCCGGGACGCCGCAGTGATGGGTTCGACCATCTCTTTGGCAGCTTACAACGCAGCGCTGGGGCGGCTGGCCAGCCAGTCATCCGTTTTCCCCAACATCAGCATCGCTGCCAACGCGGTGGACGGGAACCGGGACGGCGTCTGGCAGCACGGTTCCTGTTCCCGCACGCTGACAGAACCGGAACCGTGGTGGAGCGTGGATTTGGGCGGGCGCCGCGCCGTGACCACCGTGGTGGTGAAGAACCGGCGGGACTGCTGCTGGCAGCGGCTGCGGGGAGCGCAGGTCCACGTCGGCGACGCGGCGGGCGAGCACAGCAGGGACAACCCCATGTGAGCCAAAAATGGGGAGATTTTTGTGGGGGACATCACAGCATCAGTGCCGCCATCTCCTGAGCCGCGTCTCTTTGTCCCCAGCAGCTGCGGCACCATCACGGACGCCGGCCCCGGGTCGCTCAGCACCGTTTGCTGCGCAGGGCTGCCAGGTCGCTATGTTTCCATCCTGATCCCCGGGCGCGAGGACGCGCTGGTGCTGTGCGAGGTGGAGGTGGTGCTGCAGGGCTGCGTCCCCCTGCCCAGAGGTGAGGGGTGTCCCAAGAGGGGGTCACTGGGGTGACAACCGGAGCCGGCAGCCTGACACCACACCCCTGCGGTGATTCCAGCCCCCAACATGGCGCATGGCCGTGGCGTGGCACAGTCGTCCACGTTCAACGCCATCAGCATGGCCGCCAACGCCGTGGATGGGAACAGTGACACCGACTGGGAGCATGGGTCCTGCAGCCACACCAAGAGGGAGCTGGAGCCATGGTGGCACCTGGATCTGGGTCACCGACACGCTGTCTTCGCTGTCACCATCACCAACCGCCACGATTGCTGCTGGGAGAGTCTCCTTGGTGCCCAGGTCCACGTCGGTGACTCGCTGGCCGACCACGGCAAGCGCAACCCTGTGTGAGTGGGGTCCCCAGCAATGTCACCCACCCCATAGGGGACTCTGCCGGGGGCCGTAGTGACGGTTCTGTCCTGGCAGCTGCGGCACCATCTTGGACACCGGTCCCGGTGCCACCAGCACCATCTGCTGCAATGGGCTGCTGGGTCGTTACGTCTCCATCATCATCCCTGGCCGGGAGGATTTCCTCGTCCTCTGCGAGGTGGAGGTGACAACGCAGAGCTGTGTCCCCCCGCCTGGCGGTAAGGACCCAAATAACCCCTCCAGTAAGGAGCCGGTACGTGCAGGGTGGCTGACCCTCCCCAAGCCCCCCCCAGAGGTGATTTGCTCCCGGGGGAGATGGAGGACATGGGGGTCCCGGTGGGGGGGACGGGGATGTCACACGCGTCACTATGCTGGTGGCACATCCACCTGCTGGGACGCAGAGTGCCTGGAGGAGGACAGTCCCCAGTGCCGGCTCTGTGCCCATGCAGCAACACCCGGCCACGGGTCACCGCTGGCCATCAGCACTCAGAGCCACTGTCACCATCCTGTGGTGAGGACAGTCCCCAGCACTGGCTCTATGCCTGTGGGGTGACACCCGGCCAAGGGACACCACTGGCCGTGAGCACTCGCAGCTGGTGTCACTGTCCCGGGGTGTGGATTGTCCCCAAGTGCTGGTTTTGTGCCCATCGGGTGACACGCGGCCACGGGTCACCACGAGTGCTCAGAGCTGGTGTCACCATCCCGTGGCATCCCCCAGCCCAAAACCTGGCCCTGCAGCGCCCAGCGGCACAATCATCCACGGCGGCGGGGGGCAGCGCCATTAACGCCGTGGACGGGAACCGGGACGGGAACTGGGAGCACGGCTCCTGCTCCCAAACCACAACAGAAGCGGCACCGTGGTGGATGGTGGACCTGGGCCGGCGCCGCGCCGTGGCGGCCGTGGTGCTGCGGAACCGCCTGGACTGCTGCTGGCACCGGCTGAAAGGCGCCCGCGTCCACCTCGGCGACTCCCTCGCCGGCAACGGCACCAACAACCCCGTGTGAGTGCTGCCACGCCCGTCCTGCCACGGTGTGAGGACACTTCAGCGCTCACCCGCCCTCACCCCTGTCACCATCCCCACAGATGCGGCACCATCACCGACACCAGCCCCGGTTCCACCAGCACCGTCTGCTGCTACGGGCAGCGCGGGCGCTACGTCACTGTCACCATCCCTGGACCGGAGCAGCGGCTGAGCCTCTGCGAGGTGGAGGTGGTGGAGCACAGCTGCGCCGTGCTGCTGGGGGGTGAGTGGCCTTGCGCGGGACACCACGGGGTCTTTTGGGGACGCGTCACCCCCAGTCTGTCCCCACAGCGCAGAACGTGGCACTGGGGCGCCCGGCCACCCAGTCCTCGGTGCTGGATGCCGGCAGCGGCGCAGCCAACGCGGTGGATGGGAACCGGGACGGGAACTGGGAGCACGGGTCGTGCGCCCACACGCTGGAGGAGGCAGAGCCATGGTGGAGCGTGGATCTGGGCCGGCAGCACGCCATCTACGCCGTGGTGGTGACAAACCGCCATGACTGCTGCTGGGAGAGCCTCAAGGGTGCCGAGATCCGCATTGGCAACTCCTTGATCGACCACGGACGGCGCAACCCCCTGTGAGTACCAAACCCAGTGCCACCACCCCCACGGGGACCGCGGCAGCTCATCCTCATCCTCCTTCTCCCTTCTCCTCCCTCCTCTTCTTCCCCTTCTTTCCCCTTCCTCCTTCCCCTCTCCCTCCGTCCTTCCCCTCTCCCTCCTCCTCTGCCTTCTCCTCCCTTCTTTCTTTTCTCCTTCTTGCATTCTCCTCCTCCTCCTCCCGGCAGCTGCGGCACCATCACGGCCGCCAGCCCCGGCTCGCTCAGCACCGTTTGCTGCCACGGGCTGCGCGGTCGCTACGTCTCCATCCTCCTCCCCGCCCGCGAGGACGCGCTGGTGCTGTGCGAGGTGGAAGTGATCCGCCAAAGCTGCGCCCCGCTCCCGGGAGGTGAGATCCCACCAGAACCCCCCACAAAAAAATAAAAAAAATTCCCCACTCCTGCCACCACCAACCCCCTGACCCCGCGGCACCCGCAGCCCCCAACGTGGCACGGGAGCAGCGCGCGACCCAGTCCTCCACAGCCAACGCTGCGGGTGCGGCGGCAAACGCGGTGGACGGGAAGCGGGACGGGGTGTGGCAGCGCGGCTCCTGCAGCCACACGCGGCGCGAGCGGGAACCGTGGTGGAGCGTGGATTTGGGCGGGCGCCGCGCCGTGACCACCGTGGTGGTGAAGAACCGGCGGGACTGCTGCTGGCAGCGGCTGCGGGGAGCACAGGTCCACGTCGGCGACGCGCCGGGCGAGCACAGCAGGAACAACCCCGTGTGAGCCAAAAAGCGGGATTTTTTTGGTGGGGGGGGATGTCACCACACTGGTGGTGCCACCATTTTCTGAGCCACATCTCTGTCACCTGGCAGCTGTGGCGTCATCACGGACGCGGGCCCCGGGTCGCTCAGCACCCTTTGCTGTCACGGGCTGCGTGGTCGCTACGTCACCGTCACCATCCCCGGGCGCAAGGAGCAGCTGGCACTCTGCGAGGTCGAGGTCTACAGCGGCGTCCCCGAGCTCTGAGGGGGCTTGGGGACATGCCACACGTCCCCGTGCCACCCGCATGGGTCGTCCTCAGCCCTGTTCCCTCTGTGTCCCATGGGATGTTGCTTCACCCTCTCCCTGCCCTCTTTCTCCTTGGCTGGGGGGCATTAGGGTCCCCATGATGGAGCCAGTGCTGTCCCCAGCACTCCTCAGAGGGGGACAGAGTCCCCGTGGTGCCCCTGGGGCTCTCTGGCATCATGGTCACCCCAATAAATGCCACTGTAGCCCCCCATTTGCTGTTTGTCCCTTTCTTTGGGTTCTCCCCTCGCGGTGACAGCACAGCCCCATCCATGTCCCCTTGTCCCCAACCCCACAGCCCCCCCAGGAGGTGACAGTGGATAAAAATTGGCACTTTTTATTAATTCCACAATAATACCCAGATTAAAATCCCTGCCCGTGCTCGTTACACCCCACTTCTCGGCATCAGGGTGGTCTCTGCCCCCCAAAATGGGGTCCCGCATGTCCCCACGTGTCCCTTGAGCCACTGTTTTGCCACCTGCCCTCACCTGGTGGCCAGGATCTCCTCAGTGGCCAGGCGGGCAAGGCGGTGGAAGTCAAAGGTGAGATATTTCCTCCAAAATCGGCGATCGCGGCCGAAAACCTCAGCGGGGAAACATGGGCTTCCTGCGGGGAGTGGGTGGAGGAGCCACCGGTGAGGAGGGGACAGAAAGGGGACAAACAGGGGACCGATTTGTCCCCTGATCCCCTCCTTCCTCCTCTTACCGATGCCGTGAAAGATCCTGGCAACGGCTCGGCCGGTGAATTTCTCGTCGGGGCGGATACCGAGGAAGTGGCGGATGTCAGCGCGGATCTGGCTCTCCCACGACTGCAGCTGCGGAGAAAAGAACACTGTGATGGTGGGGACAACAAGGTGACAGCGGGGACAACACGGTGACAGTGAAAAGGACGCAGTGACAGCAGGGTCATCACATCCCTCTTCTTCCTCACACCAAAACCTCGGTCTTAGCTAAACCCGAGGTTCCAGGTACCAAACATAGCGGCCGAGGGTCCCGATAAAAGCAGATTTTCTCACCTCAGCATCGCTGCCATCTTCCTCCTCTTCCACCTCCTCCTCCTCGCCACCGTGCTCAGCCACCTCCTTCTCAAAGTAATTGCCGAGCAGAGCCTTCAGCTGGGAGCTCCTCTCCTCCTCCTCCTCCTCGGGGTGAGGGCCGCAGCTCTGGAAAGCCACACTGCACCCCAGTGTCAACCTCCTCCCTTCCCAGTACCAAACTGGGAGGACTGGGAGGGTGGGAACACCCCCCGGGGGGCTTTTTTCCCCGCGCTCACCTGCGGAAGGCGCGGAAGCAGGCGCGGAGTTGGCCCAGAGCCGCTTTCTCCCGGGCAACCACCCGGCGGTGGAGGAAGTCGCAGATGGAATCCAGCTCGTGGGGGGCGAGGTCGCCGAAGGTGCGGAAGCAGAAGGAAAAATCCCCAAATTCCACCAGGACCCCGCTCGACCCCGCCCCGCCTGAAAGTGCCGAGAGACACTCAAGCCACTGCCACCGAGAGCCTCGAGGAACCAGTTCGCCCCACGCGGAACCAGTTTCCCCTCCTGCAAGGAACCAGTTCCCTCCCAGTTCCCCCCCACGCGGTGCCGCCATCACCTCTCCGCAGCTGCGGATCCCACCGGAGCTGCCGCAGTTCCCGTTTCACCAGCTCCGTTTCCCACCCCATGGCATCGCTCAGTGTCACCACGTTGAATTCCACGGATCCATCACCATTGTCACCAGTGTCACCCCTCCCTGCCAACCGCTCCCGCGCCAGGAAAACAGCGACAGGGGGACACCTGTGGGGCAGGGGAAAAAAAAAAAAAAACAAAAAACAATTTTTCACCTCCTGGCACCACGGAGCGGGTTGGAACCGGCCAAGATGCCACCGTGGTGGCGGGGGACATGTGTGTCACCTCCTGGCGACGTCCCGGAGGTGACGGGCTCCGCCGTAGCAGCGCAGGCGACAGGAGGCATAGGTGGGCGGCAGGAGCTCAAGCCAGCGCCGTGGGTGCAGCTCCAGGTAGCACAGGAGGGTCTCAATGGCTGCAAGAGGAAATTGGGGGACATCAGGGGGTCCCCGTTCCCTCTGTGACTTCCTTTGGGGACAATCCCTCCTTGTCACCTTCCTCACGGACGTCCAGCGCCTCGACGGTTTGCTGGATGGGGACGGCGCGCTCGTGTTTGAAACACACGCGTGGTTTTGCCATGTCGCCACCGTCGTCCTCCTCTTTCTCCACCATTTCGGCCGTTTCAGTGTCTTCCACCTCCCCGTCCTGCGTCACGTCACACAGTGTCACCGCTTTGGGGACATGCAGCGTCCTGCCAAACCCTTGGGGACATCTCAACCACTCTCCCCTCGGTTTTTGGGTAGATCCTACACCCAATGCTTCCCTCCGCCAATTTAATTCCCAAACATCAATTAAAATTTTTTTTTTTTTGCGCTGTCGGCTCGTTAATTAACGACTTGAAGCCACCAAGAGGGTGACTGTCACCTTCTTCCTCACCGTCACCATGTTGCGGTGTTTCCGCTGCAGCTCCAAACACTTGCAAGGAGGAAAAACTTTCTCTACCAGCTTCTTGACAGTGAAAAAATCCACGCCATCGCCGAAGATGTGCCGCCGCAGCTCGTGGAGATCGCCACCCTGTGAAAAATCTGGTGAAAAAAAAAAAAAAATTGCCGGAAAACCCCCAAAAAATGTCACCGGTGTTACCTCAGGGTCTAAAAACAGATGGCAGTGGGCCGGCTTGCCGTCTCGCCCGGCTCTTCCGATTTCCTGGACGTAACTTTCAAAATTTTTGGGCATGTTGTAATGGATGACGCCACGGACGTCAGGTTTATCCAGCCCCATGCCGAAGGCCACCGTGGCCACCACCACGCGGAGTTGGCCACTCATGAAGCTTTTCTGGATGCGCCGGCGTTCCGAAGCAGATAAACCGGCGTGGTAAGCATCGGCGACCCATTTCGGAGGCCGGTGGAGGATTTTTTGGGCTGAAAAGGAGCAGAAAGAGGATTTAGCAGATTTTTTTTTCATGGGAAAATCATCCTTGACGAGGGAATCATGGAAGGAGGGGGTTCTCCTGGAAAAGCCGTGCACGCTCCTCGTTAGCGGCCAGAGGTCGTTAAGCTCCGGCGGGTTTGGGAGCGGGACGGAACGAACTCTCCCGGTTGCAGCAAACAAAGATCCCACTTGGCAGAGGGATCGGCCACGGAGCCTCAGTTTTGACAAAAAGAAAGATTTAGAGGGGCGGAAAATGGGTTGGGAAGGAAAAAAGCATTCCCTGGGGATTCTCCCCCTCAATCCCCCAGATTCTCCAGGATGTTCCCTGGGGATTTTTCCGGCTACTTCCCCCGGGGATTCTTCCCTTCATTCCCTGTGGGTTCTACGCCCTCGATCCCTGGAAGTCTCCAGCTTCTTCCCTGGGGATTCTCCAGCTTCTTCCCTCAGGATTCTCCCCCTCGGTCCCCGGGGATTCTCTGGCTTCTTCCCCAGAGATACTCCCCCTCAATCCCTGGGGGATTTTCCGGCTTCTTCACCAGGATTCTTCCCCTCATTCCNGATTCTCCCCCTCAATCCCTGGGGATTCTCCCCCTCGGTCCCCAGGGATTCTCTGGCTTCTTCCCCAGAGATTCTCCCCCTCATTTCCTGGGGGTTTCTCTGGCTCATCCCCCGGGGATTCTCTGGCTCATTCCCCGGAGATTCTCCCCCTCATTTCCTGGGGGATTCTCCAGCTCATTCCCCAGAGATTCTCCCCCTCATTCCCCAGGGGATTCTCCAGATCATTCCCTGGGGATTCTCCCCCTTGATCCCTGGGGATTCTCCAGCTTCTTCCCTGGGGATACTCCCCCTCATTTCCTGGGGGATTCTCTGGCTCATTCCCCGGAGATTCTCCCCCTCATTCCCCCAGAATTTCTCCCCCTTGTTCCCTGAGAATTCTCCCCCTCAATCCCCTGGGGATTCTCCAGCTCATTCCCAAGGGATTCTCTCCCTTGATCCCTGGGGATTCTCCCCCTCATTCCCCAGACGATTCTCCCCTTCGATTCCTGAGGATTCTCCCCCTGAACCCTGAGGATTCTCCAGTTCCTTCCCTCGGGATTCTCCCCCTCGATCCCTGGGGATTCTCCATTCTGGCACAGATTCCCCAGAGGTGATATCTGGGGCTCGTGCTCCTTTCGGCGAGTGAGGCCGTGCCTCCTACCCTTCGCTTTCTTCCCTCCGGCAGCACCCTGCCCTGACTCCCTGGCTCCAGCGGATTCGCGGAGCGACATTCCCTGGAGGCAGGTCCGGATGAGCGCAGCGATGCGCTCCGTCTCCTCCCGCCGCGTGCAGTAAACGATGATGGAATCCAGGCACCCGAAACGCTCCCCTCGCAGCAGCGAGATGAGAGCCTGCGGAGAGAGAAAAAAGGGTGAGAGTCCCCCAAAAAGGGGTTGGGGGGTCTTCTCTCCTAAAAAAAAT
>VZTO01016874.1:37343-54352 GCA_013400615.1 Syrrhaptes paradoxus | reverse complement strand
TTCCTTTCAGGTTCCTAGATGGCCTTGTAGTCCCACCTGGGGCTTGGGAAAACGCCTTGAAATTCCTAAGTAGAGATAGCATGGGTGGTCACATTCCCTGTGGTGCAATTGACTGTCACAGGGCATGAGTGTGAAATACTGCTTGGCTGGTAGATAGGCAAGTAATTGTTAATGAAGAATAGAAAAACTTCTGGTCACTTCTGTAAGAGTGATTTCTTTCTTATTGAATGAAGTGATAAGAAATAAAACATGCAGAGAGCACGATGAGAAAGTTCAATATTGGTTAGTGATCTTGATCACCTGGTGTGTTTCATGAACTCTCACGTGAGGTCATAAATCTAAGAATCAAAGTTGTGCTTTTAAGTTCAGAGCTTTGATTTTTAGAAAACAAGATCCTAGAAGTACTAGGAGATCACAGTAGAAAGCTGATCTTGGATTTTCAGAGTGATGTGGTAGCCAGAAGATGTAGTGTGGTGCATTATCCGGAGATGTGATATATGAATGAGAATAGCAGTCTCCAGTAGGAGTCATATGAAGGTGGAAACTGGGCAGGACTGGACTGCTTATCCGTTTCTGTTGTAGGTATTTGAGTAAGAATAGCGGAGGCTAAAAGGTTGGAGGAAGTGGAAATATGCCGAATTCTCAATGTGCCACAACAGACAAAAAAAACAGCAGCATTAAGATTTAGAGAGAACAATTCACTTCTGTTATCATAGGGAGTAGCTGCTTGCAGTTTAGGTTTCTTTGTAGTAAAAATCTTAAACAAGAGCTGATGGATAGAAGTTGAACTGAAAAAAACCATGTATTTAACACTTGCAACTTAGCTGTGGGTAGATTCTCTAATTGGTTATCACAGATTAGGATTTCTGGTTTGTTTACAGGGGGTGATTTGGAAATGAAGGTGGAAGATTTCTGTAGCTCAGTTGAGAAGAACCTGAGTGACTTATGGATTTTATTTTTTTTTCTCCCATCTCATATTACAGCTAGTCTAATCTGTGTCGAGAAAAAAGGGAAGTACTTGATCAGTGTTCATAGAAGAAATTCTACTATCCAAGGTTAATTTTAAATTATGTGCCATAGGCCAGTTTGATGCTAATTGTTGACAGGTAATTGTTAACCCAAGTGTATAAGAAAAGCTCCACTATTTGTACAGCCATTTAGAAATTTGCAGACTTGAGAGGAGTTGGAACTTTTGCTGGTCCTGTAAGGGCTGACAAAAGATTGTCCGAAGTTTATATGAAGCGTTAGTGGGAGAGGGAGGGTAAGGTAAAAGCAGTAGCTAGATACCAAAAATAGACTCTTGGATTCAGGATTACCCTTCAAAGTTAAGGTATTTTTTTTCTGTTTGAAACAAAACATTTCATGCTGAAAACAGAAAACACAGGCTATTTCTAAAAATAACTCACTGTAAATTAGACCACTGGCTCTAAATGCGTCACGAAGTATTGAGTGGAAGTTATTACTGCTGAAATAGTTCTGTTACACTGTACCCTTATGCCACTTTGTGTAATAGTGAAAGGGCAAAATCTCATCACAAATGCTTACTGAGAGTGGGAAGATGCATTTTATTTGGCATATGTTTTTTGGGTTTGTTGTTTGGTTTGTTTTGGGGTTTTTTTTGTTTTAATGTTAAGGCAAAGTAAATTCCAGTTGTTTTCCCTATTCTCTTGTGTTTTGTTTGTCATATTCATAGCCCTTTGCATCCTTGGAAGCTGCATTCCCAGCTTTTCCAGTAGGGAATCCTTTCAGGTGAATTTGGGTTGGGCAATATTCTACATGGAAGAACAGAGAGTTTTGTTTGGTGGTTTGTTTTGTTTTGTTTTCTTGCCATATTTCTAGCTAAGATCAGAATATTTTAATGTGTCCAAAAAGGCTGCTAGTATTGTTCAAATACACTTGGTTTCTCTCATTCTGCTTCCCCTGTAGTAAGCAGACAAATTCCGGTTTGGATGTTACAGTTACGATTTTTACTTACAGTTTCAGTGTAATTGTTTTATTTGATATTATAGCCTTTTACTACCATGTAGGTGTTGGCTGTTAGATGGTCTAAGGCCCAACTGCATCCAGGATTGCTGTATTGATACAAACATATGTAGTACCTTAGTTACCGGTAGCAGTTAGGCAGTTTAAACTGTTATAATCTGCACTGGCTAGTTAAAGTTAGCGTGGATATGTGTATCTACAAGGCTGGACACCTTTAGCAACAAGGTGGTCCATAAATATTCTTAGCATACTTGTCTTTTCAGTAATTTCAGCTCTAAACTGCCTTCCCATCCTTACTACTGGAAGGGGGAGGAGTGACAAACTTCAAATCTACCCAGGCGTAATGCCTCAGCAGTTCCAGAACTACTTGGTATGGAATGTTGCAGCTGCAGGAACCATCTAGGGAGAGCTGCTAGTTTTCCATCACATTCTTCAAAACTGAAAATCTTTTCTCCATATGTTGAATTTCAATGGCAACTTGACAAGCACTGTGATTTTTGGGAGAAGTGCTTGTTCTTAGTGTTTTCCACTTTAAATTCTGTAGCATGTTAAGACCAGCAATAACCGGGACAACCCTTTTTGTGTATCAGAGTGGGATCTGATACACAAATCTTTCTTCAAGAGTGTAGTAGAGAGCCTTTTGCAAGATTATGGTAAACTAAAAAAGCAACACTTGCTGAAAGGATATGAATCGTACAGTGCAAAATTGGAACTCTCCTCTTGAGGGGTTCAGTAGGGTGGGTAAGAAACTTTACAGTTTAGTTGGAATGATACGTGCAACTTGAGCAGAGTTGTGAGGTGGAGAAGGTAAAGCTTCAAACTGGCTGCAGCTATGAGGTTGGAAAGCTGGGATTTTTGGAAGCTTCTTTCTATTACAAACTTGGTAGGGAACACTGAGCTGCAGCTGACCCTGCACTAAAGATTTTTCCAAGCGCAGAGTAGAAGTAGAGTCCCTTACAACTGGACACTTTAAGGCACTGTACTTACTGCCTAGTTCTGAAATGTCTAATGTATCTGACCATAGAAAAAGGCAAAATCTGCAGTGGTAGTGATGAAATGCTTGGCAGTGAACCTGTCCCTTCTGGCTCACATATAGCTGTTGTGTTTGGGGTTAGTGTTCCCCAACAATAGCACTGCAATCTTGAGGTTATGGCTTGAGTATCTCCTTGGCTGCCACAGCCCATCTTCCTGGCCAGAGCCAGCCCCTGCCTGCAGTTTGGTTTAGCCCATCTGTTGGACAGAGTGGGATTTGGAGAACAAGCACTACTAATAATGCAGCCAGCCTGCAGGAGCTCTGGTTGCAGCGTTTCATCAGATGCTAATCTGTTTACAGCATAGCTAATCAGATTGTGTTGATCGGTACTGCAGAGACTTGGAGCCACGCCGTTGTAATCGAGAGGGCTGATGTGTATAAGCTACCTTGGGTATGAAATCCAGCTGGCTATTACAGTGGAGACAAGGTCTTGCCTGCTGAGGTTTGTAACTGATTTCTTTGTGACTCGAGAGGTTTTTGCATTAACCCAGGACATGTGGCTCAAGACAAGTTGTGAAACTTTTTGAGTTTTGTCTTTAAATCAAACAGTGTTTGTTTGGGGATGGGGAGGATTAGCGGGTTAGTTTTTTTCCTTTTCGAAGTGTGGAGGCAGTGCGGCTCCTTTTCCTCCCTCAGTGAAAGTGTGTCACCAGTAGTTTGCCCCCAAATTCATTAGTTTAAGAGCAAATTTCTGTGTGACTGTTTCTGTTTAGGTCAAGATACTAACAGCCCTGCATATGAAAAATTAAGCAAAGTATTACTTTTGTATACTTTTTGCCTTAGTTCTTATGCTAGCGCAAATTGTCATGTTGAAGTAGTATCTTTACAACAGAAAAATAAGCAAAAGGCTCATCCTTTTAAATAGTGTAATAAGTAGTTGATCTGAAATTCTTGCTCCTGTCTCTGTAGAGCTGCATGGGGGGTAATGTTTGCTGTGGGAATTGTAACTGTATTTGCTTGGATTGTCATGGTAATAGTTTCTCCAGATGAATTAGCAAGACTGAATTATTGTTGCTTATGAACAAATTGCCAAAAACCAGCCAAACAAAATACAATCCTCCTTCCCTTCCCCAACAACAACCAAATTCCCAGGCAAACCACATAGTTCTGGAACTTCATTTTAGCTTTTGTGGCTTTAAGAGTTAGACCAAAATAATCTCAATCTTTTTTTTTTTTTTTTTCCTTTTCTTTTTACCCTGACAGCAAGACCCTCAAACAACACTTGTAATAAAGGAGATAACTTAGTCTGCTTTGGCATCATAGTAGGAAGTAATACTGGAAAAATAGCTTGTTTATAAACTTTAACGTGGGGCGATATCTTTGTGTGTCGTAATAGGAGCGATAGAGAAGCACTAAGTGCATTCAGTAGTTAATGTGATCAGAAAAAACGAGTATTTATAGAATCCCACTGTGACAGCTGGATTTGCAAGGTTTTCCTTAAAACTGGAAAAGGTGATAGATTCCTAAAGCCTTGAGAGTGCAGTGTATGTTTTCAGGTAATATGTTTCAAGAGTATTTGAAATGTAGATCTAAATATTTATACTCAGTGTGATATTCCTGGTTTTACTGAAACTGATCTTTTTTTCTTCTAGGTGAATCTGGTCTGGGAAAATCAACATTAATCAACTCATTATTCTTAACAGAATTGTATTCTCCAGAGTATCCAGGTCCTTCACACAGAATTAAAAAGACTGTACAGGTATGTCTGGGTGAAAAAGCTGCATCCTGAATGATGTAACTTGCAGTTTAGTAATGTAAGGGGATACAGTGGTCCCACAAGCACCTATATTTCAAATAAGTTTAGCCAGGATGTGAACCACAAAGAAATATTCAGTGTGTCAGACCACCTCAGCTGTGGCTGAAGCAACTGTGCAATTACAGAGTCATAAAGTGATTGAGCCTTGTGTCAAGTTAGGAGGGTATGCAAGGTGCTGAACAGAAGCTGTAAAACTGAATGCTTTTTTTATTCAATGTTATCAAATAACTGTGTTCTAGTGCTATGATCCACTGACCTTACTGTTTTGTGAGGTTTTTGGTTTGGTTTTGTTTGAGCTTTTGGGTAAGGGTTTTTTTTTTTTTAATCCAATCTAGAACACTGAATAATTATCAGAGGGCCAGGAAGAAGTTAGTTATGCTCATACTAAGAAAGTTAAATGACGTTGCTGTCAGTTAGCTCAACATCAAAGTCCTGAATACTAATACAAAATGCATTGGTTGCAGAATTCTTTCTTTCTTTCTTTCTTTGGAATAAGACATTTGAACTTGCCGAGTTGGATTAACAATATATTTAAGTTTTTTCTAAGCTTTGATCATGTCTTTTAGGGTATTTTATTGGTTTAATGTAAAACCATAGCGATTGACAAAATGAACTTAAAAGTTTATTATCAGGGGCATTAGTCCATTATTTGAACTAGAAGGGTTAATTTAGGTACCTGTTTCAAATTCAAGAGAATTCATGTACCTGTCAAGTGGGATGGCAAAGGTATACAAATAGTTAAGCTCTGGTATAATATATTTATTAATGAAATAATCAGTGAGTGTTAGAAAACGAAGTAGAAGGGTGGGTTCTTTTTTATTAGAAGAGGACTTAGAGTGATTTCATTACTGTTGATTACACATTGGTTTGGCTGAAGGCAAACCAATTCAGATTATGTTCATTGAATTATAGTTTAAATAACGGTGGGTTGGATTCCCTGTCATTGGAAGATTTTTTTTTTCTTAAATTAGGAAAACTCATGGGAAAAATTTACACAAAAAACCCAAAACAAACAAACAAACAAAAACGAAAACCAAGGCATCTTTCAAAGATAATGGCAGTCCCACCATGGCTAAAGGTGGATCAGTGTAAGAAAAATTAAACCAGAACTGTGTGTGTGGACCTTCTGGAATCTGAGTTAGGTTCTTTCATCTGTTACGTGGCAAAATTAGATGGTTTGATTTTTATTAATTTACTGGTTGAAGAAAAAACCCCATACTTCTAAGGAAGCCCCACTGATTTTTTTGTATGTAAAGCTGGGGGGGGGGGCGGAAACCCAGGTCTTTACTGCAGCCCTGGCTGCAAAGCCATTGCATTTTTTCCTACTTCCACAGTGTGAGCTAAAGCCTGAGGGTGGCCAGGAGCTAGCCAAAACTATTTGGTGAATTGGTGTGTATAATGACCCAGCAAATAGTATGATTAGAATAAAATATATCTAAAGACCACCTTCCCCCTTAGAAACTGTTGCTTATTTTATCTAATGAGTATTTTTTTTGAGTATACTTGTAGGGCAACATTGCTTTGCATTCAGTTACTTGTGATGGATGAAAAATCACTGTGAAGCATTTTAAGATGGAAACTGAAACTGTCTTATTTCAGTGTCAATATCTAAGGATAAAATTGTTTCACCCTTACAACCTTGAAGATTGCGTGTGCTAGAAACTATGTGTATGATGTGGAGGTGATTCCAGTCAGTTATAAAATCAAATAATTAACAGTGGCAGCTGGTATCTGGATCACTGAGATTTGTACTCTTTGCCAGTGTAAACCTTTCTAAGTTGAGGATGTCAAGGGTTTTATAGGGTAGAGATGGGACAGACCACCAGCACATCCTAAAATCTTGGTGGTAATAATTGCCTACTCTTACATAGTGGGAATAACTTATTGATCAGGAATTGTGTAAGAGAGTCTCAAACAGATAAATAGAAACTGTGGTTTGGGCTTGAAAACGGTTGCAGTTTGAAGTTGTTTTGTGGGGCAGGTCCTTTGTATTAATGTCTTGGAAAACACAGAAAACCAGTTAATAGTAAGTGATTTGATGTCAGATGAAATCAAAGGAAACTTCTTCAGATAGGATGGGGTATGAAATATGCTTTATCTGATCATTATTTGGTGATCTTAAATGGCATATGGTAAAGGGTTGCTTAATCCGTTAAAAGTAGTCAAGCTGTAACAAGCATCAAGCCATGCATGAATACTGTGTAGTAGCTGCCAAGGAGACCCGTGTGACCCAGCGGACTGGAGTGCATGGGAACACAGCCGTTTGGAGGAGACTTTCATTAAAAAGTTTCAAATTCCAAGACTTGAACTAATGTTTTCCATGAATCCGTTGGGAATACTTGTAAATCAGATGATTGAGTACAGTTGGATGCTTAACTATGGATGACACTAGTTTACAGTGATTTGCTGGATCTTTTCCAGATGCTGCTGCTTTCTGTGCCTTTGTCCATGTATGGAAACATTCATTTATGCTAGAAAAATTGCAACTTTACAGAGGCTTTATGGCAGGTTCTTCACCTTACTGGTCTCTTGCCAGTTGTGTCTACCACTTTAAATATGTGGTTGATATGGTCTGATTCACCACATCACAAGCTCAGGAGATGGAATTTGATGAACTAAATTGAACTAAACTTCTTGTTCTGTAGATTTTTGAAAACTCTGCTCTGATAGCAAGATACCTACATTAATTTATGAAAAGTAAGAATAAATTGAAATCCTCACCACCCAGT
Source organism: Syrrhaptes paradoxus (assembly GCA_013400615.1). Lineage (NCBI taxonomy): Eukaryota > Metazoa > Chordata > Aves > Pterocliformes > Pteroclidae > Syrrhaptes > Syrrhaptes paradoxus. Next base: position 46,851 of record VZTO01016874.1, on the reverse strand, counting down.
AAGGTATTAGCACTGTCTGCAGAGATTTAGTTACTGCAGGCCATTTCTCAAAAGGTGACTTCACAAATCCAGCCGCACTTGTATTTTACCATCGTACAGAACCAGGAAAAATGTTTGGCGTGGCATTTCTGAGGATCTCCTGACCTTCCTTTTCCTTTGTTATAAACACACATTCAAGATAATGCTTTATTAATTGCTTCTTTTGCAAAAGCGTTCCACTGTGAGTGCTCAATAATGAAAGTTCTTCCTGGGAATTTTCGTGCTGGAGAGTAAAGCTGATACCTTGTCGCGCTTGGCAAGAGTACAGCTCATAACATTATCATCTCTAGTATTTTGAAAGTGTTAGGAGTTTCTTATACTTGCAGAGAGCTTGGTTACAGGAGAGCTTTGTGGTTCTGATATGCAAGATAGCAAAAAGAATGTGAGGAATCAGGAGTTAATCTCTTGTGTGCTAAAGCCTGTGAGTAGTAAACTCTTGGCTGAGTTGACTCCGTGGCTGGGGATTACTGTCTTGACTTCTGGCATTGATTGTGCACAATAACATTTCTCTGTAGAACTATTGAGGGGGGAAAATACATTCACATAATTAAAACATTAGTTTTTAAAGCACTGCATGTATTCCTAGGTGCTCATGGCTTTGGACTGCACGCTTTCAGAAGGATAGGAATTATACAGGTAGTGAAAGGGTAACTTGGTGGTGTCTTAGGCTGGTGTGTGTGAGTTGGGTGGGGTTTTTATTTTTTTTTTCCCTTCCTAAGCTTGCAGCAAGGCCTGCTCAAGTAGGAAATTGACAGGGTGGCCTTGAAGTCCACACCAACCTAGATTCTTCTATGACTAGCATCCAGGTAGCCCAGTGGGGACTTTTGTTTCATTGAGCTGCCTTACTGACATGTTTTTGTCTTTTTGTTAGATGAGCCACAAGTTCATGACAGTTGCATGCTGTAGACAGCCATAGCATAGCTGAGTTGATTTTTTGAGACCTAGTGGTGAAAGTGATTGATCTGGCTTGGATAGGGTCCCTACTGATGAGCAGGAAAAAACAGCATCCTGCATACTCAGAGGTTAAATATGGAGCTTTCTTTGCAGTTAGTTACTTTTTTCAGTGTTTCTGTATGTTCTCTTCTGACTTAGAATCAATGTTTTGCTTGTGCAAGAGGTATTAAGTTTGATTTTCTGCAGTATTGCATCTCGTTGCATCACATAACCAGTGGTTGCAAAGTGTTTGCAGCAATGTTCAGGTGTGGCTGTGAGAGAGTCTGTTTCACCTATAGAATGGGGATGTGCAAGACCTTAAGCAGCATTGATACGATCTCTCTCGGATCTTGAGCTGGTCAAGAGACCAAGGCAGATAGGATTTATTATCCAAGTTTCTACTCCCTCTGAAAGTTCATTACTGAGTGTTCTTGCAGGTGTTCACTTAGCTGAATCTAACTTTCTTTTATCTTCCCCATTAGGGTTCATGAGGCTTAAGAAATATTAAGCAGTGAGCAACGAGGCGGCATCGATGTCTGCCAGCTCATGTGTGGCTCTCAATGAATGGCTCGCACAGTTGATCTCTTGAATCTGTATCTAAAAAACAGCATGCCTACTTAATAGATATATTCTTAATATCAGGAGAAAAACTATTACCAAGTGGGTGAGCAATTGGGAAGAGCCAAAATCCTAGCATGAGTTTGTCGTTCCTTGCTGCTGCGGATCAGACTGATAGGACAGTGGTGTCCAGCACTTTCTCGGGCAGATACACCCAACACTGACATTATCAATAACTACTGCGGTATTAGCAGAAAGAAGGGGGTAGCAGTCCAACTGCTCTTTAGCCTAAATTTGCTGTGTTGTGACGCTTGATGTGTTCGATAACATGCTGACTGCAAGCTGAGTTGTGCTGCAGGTGGGTGGTCACAACGGGAGGCACGCATTCCCACGCCCGCATCTTGCATCATGCTTTGTGCTGGTGCAGCTGCCTTCTGAGCCAGGTTTCCATCAGTGACCTGAGCTAACAGGAACCGATACATCATGGTCATGTGAGGTCTAGCTCAGCAGATTGCAGCTAGATTGTGTTACTTTCCAATAGCAATCGGTTTGTAAATAGGAAGCCATCACTTTCTGGGATTCCTTTCCCAAGCATTATAATAGCTGAAGAATAAATGTATAAAAATACGTTAACAGGACTAGAAGTGTAGTGTTTAAGGTTTGAAAAGTGTAATTTTCTTTTGAAGTGACTGAGGTTCACAGTTTCTTCAGGTATAATGCATGGTTTTGTCAGAATGTCTGGTTATTCTAAGAACTTTTTTTTTTTTAAATACCGGCATTAGTATTGTTGGTTAGGGTTTTTTCTGTTTCAACAGGAGTTCAGATGTTCAGATAGCCTGTATACTTAGATGGGTTCTTTTGTTACTGACTTTATTTAAATTATGACCCTTTTTTTCTTTAAAAAATAATTGATTATCAAATTATTGTAATTTTTTTTTTAAGCAAAGCACCAGTATCTCTCTGAAGCAGAAAAGTTAGCACTTCTTTGTGAGACTTCTTATTCGTTGAATGCTTTTCCCAGTGTTTAAGATGAGCGACTAAACTGCTAAAAATTTAATCTTACCTTATTCATTTTACAGGTTGAGCAGTCAAAAGTTTTAATCAAAGAAGGTGGTGTTCAGTTACTACTTACAATAGTTGACACACCAGGATTTGGAGATGCTGTGGATAATAGTAATTGGTAAGAGGTTCTCTATATGTTCTCCCACAACAGTTCTGAATTGTATTTAGTGTGCGATGTAATACCTTGTGATTTTTTTTTTAAATGCACACTTTGGTCTTCAGTTAAAATATTAACACTTTGAACTTTATACTTAGCTGAAAAGCTCAACTACTGTAGTTCCAAGTACCTTTATAACTCGATTGAAATGCTGTGAGGTTTTTCCCTTTAAACTGAGTGGAGCATTTAGCTGTTTATCCTCACATGCAGTGTGCAGAACAGACTTCTGTCACAAGATGTGACCAGTAAAGCATGTTTCTTTGGCTACTGTTCTTAAGTGTTCTATTTAATGCTATTACAATGAAGGTAATTGTGTTTGAAAGGATTTTTCAGTGAACTCACAGATTGTATCTTCAGAGCTGTGTAACTCTGTATGTTGAGGAGCTGGTCACTTAAAATGTGCTGTGCTGAAATATCTTAAAANAAAAAAAAAAAAAAAAAAAAAAGGCAAGCCATGGGGAAATAGTGTACTTCTATTTCAGAGTGAAGACAGACTTTTTTTACATAAATGATATAACTTACAGGTTTTTATTCATGTAACCTCTGCAGTTGGCAGCCAGTTATTGACTACATTGACAGTAAATTTGAGGACTACCTGAATGCAGAATCTCGAGTGAACAGACGTCAAATGCCAGATAATAGAGTGCAGTGTTGTTTATACTTCATTGCTCCTTCAGGACATGGGTTTGTATTAGTGTATTTTTTTGTTTCCTTTCTCTGTCTTTTATCTGAGATAAACATCCAAATTTGGCATTCTTAGTTATGTAATAAGTTACAAATAGGATTTTTTTAATGGCCTGCAGACCATGCTTAATTTCAAAGCTTACTTTGGCTTGTTAACCATCAGCAATCCAGACAAATAATAAGTTAGAACACCAGAAAACATGGTTGCATATTAATTACATAACAAGAAAATTAGTAATAGAACAGTTAAAAATACATAGGTGTTCACAAATGCCAGGTCTATTTTGTGATCTATATATCTTTTGTTCACATTAGAAGGAGATGCTGATTTACAGTTTAAGCGACAGGATTTTTCCTTTCCATTCTTCCTCCCTCCCTTTGATTTTCATGATAAATTGAAGATAGGAGGTTTTATGCATCCTTATAAGCAGGCTTTAATTCACCTAGCGTGTAATCTTTTGTCTAGTGGCAATTCCAATATAGGCATTCTGGATTTTTTAAGTTATCCTGCAGTCTTTCACCCCTGTTTAGTTTTTAACTTGATCAGACTTCTATCTAGTGGTAGAGAGAGAGAACTGCATTTCCAGGGTATACTAGAAGCAGATTGACTCTATTTGAAATTGGTTGCTTAGCATTTTATCATTGAGTTATAACTGATTAAATTTGTCAGAGACTCTTAAGTTATACCTTCAAAACCAGAAGGAGGACAAGATAAGTAACTTATTCTATGGTATGGGTCAAAAAGTAGTAAAACTTGTTGAAGGGAGTAACAAAGGAATTCTGAGGACTATTCCTCTGGCAGTGAAAAATGGCAACTATTACACTCAGCGTCTGTAGCTGGCATTGGAATGGTTTAATGATTTTGAACTAGACAGACTTTTCAAATTTGGAAAGAAATTTTTCTTAGTAGACTTTCCTTAATTAAACATTTTGTTGTTGTTCACTGAGCATGTTTGTAATGTCAGTTTTGCTCAACATGCATGTCAGTTTTAAAGGCAAACACTTGAATCCTTAGAGTATACTGTTTCACTAGTGTGCAAAATCAAAATGTCATTTAAATGAAGGGAGGATGATCTGTTCCTTGTGATAGTCAATCTTTTTTGAGCTAATTTTCAGATTCTTAAACATTTGTCTTCCCTCCACACCCCCATGCTCCCCTTTTATCTTTTAAAACTTTCTAAAACAGTGGGAGATACAAATTGTTTGTAAGGAAAAATAAAGGTCATGCTTCAGATAAATTAAATTTTGGTCATTAAATTTGTGAAGCTAAACGCTGGAAAAGTATATTCCTTGTACAGGTATTTCTTGTTATTCCTGGGGGGAAAAAAGTGTAAAGTTGGGCTAGATTTGCATAGTGTTTTTCTATTACTGGAGTAAATACTTGGGATTGTCATCCAATTAAGGAAGTGAATGGAATACAGAAATTGGTGCTGCTGTTAGCATTGATTTCCTCTTTTAAGAGACTGTCTTCTCTGAAAGGGCATTGCTCACTTCCTACCTGGTTTTTGTGATGGTGCAGTCTTTGGTCATGTTTCCTGTGCAGACAGCAGTACAAATAACCCGTTGGTGGTGTACTCTTCACTCTTAATGCACAATTGTATTTACATTGAGTTAAAGCATTTGTAGGTGAACTTACTTCTGTGTGTCCTCGTGACTTAATACATTTGTAAAAGCTAGCTTGTTACAATTTATAAAGAAAAAAAAATGCAGGGTGGGTCCTTCCATTTAATCCTAATTTATTTTATATGAGAAATAATCTTGTTAAATCTGTTAAGTGAATCCTTTAAGCCTGACTAAACTTGCTATAATTCTGAAGCATTAATACATCAAAACCTCTCTGGCTTTACTTCAGCAATCAGGAAATACTGACCCCTTTGATCCACATTGATGGTTTTGTATACTATATAGTGGGTGTTTTAGTTTTTGTGTTACTGTCATCCACTTTCATAATGGTCTTTTTGTTATACATAGTGATTTAGAGGCAAGATATTTCTACTTCATTTGTACGCAGGCCACAGTTTACTGTCTTCAGCAACCTAATGTATAAAAAAATTCTCACAGCTAACTCTCAGGAAGAAACATACAAATAAATGTGACTTTCAGAAACTGAAACTGTGTGTGTCAAGAGAGTGTGATTCACAGCTGTAAACTCTTACCAGTGAGGCTTTAAATAGGACTGTCTTCCAGCTAATGACAAGAGCTTTGCTACCTTGTAGGAGAGTTCTTATCACTTGCTTAAATGAGTGTAATTTCAGCTAGCAGAAGTCTTGTAACTACAAGTGATACTACCTTATGACTGGTTCTTCTGGTATTATAAAATTCTAGGGGATTTCCTACAGCAATTGCAGGTAGTCTTTTGAATTTCATTCAAGCATCTATCAGACATAAATCAGTGTCTTAAGAGTAGTTGTCAGGACAAATCTCAAATAATTTGTACATTCTTGTTTAATTAATATAAATTGTAAAGTTCTAATGCTGTCTTTCAGACTTAAGCCTTTGGATATAGAGTTTATGAAGCGCCTGCATGAAAAAGTGAATATCATTCCACTTATTGCCAAAGCGGACACACTTACACCTGAAGAATGCCAACAGTTTAAAAAACAGGTGAGTTCAAAGATTAGTATTTATAACACGGGATAATTTAGTAAGTTGATCCTTATGGAAATGGTGAGTTTTAACTTCTTACATGCAAAGTTCAAACCCTGAAGCAACTACTTGAGACAGCAAAGCTAAGTAATGTATATGTCTCTAGATTTAATTATATTTCTTGGTGAAATAATCTTGTTTCTGTCCTCAGGGGAAGAGGTTTCAAGTGTAGTATGATTCTTGGCAGGTGAAATAATTCACTGCTGAGATAAAAATCAGTAAGAGCAGAAGGGAGCTTTCAAGATTTAGGTGCCTAACAGAAGTTGTGTGTTTGAAAAAAGAAAAGGTATTTAGCAGTTTTACAGTATTATTGATTGTATTGTGGTATTCACTTTTTTGTGTTTGTGCACTATATTTATTAAAAGCTGCCTCGGGTATTAGATGAGAATCAGTATAACTGTTGTTCAGTCTTGGTCTGTGGTAATGTGTTTTAAAGGTGGTGAGGTAATTACAACATTGATACAACTGATATAATTTCTTTGTATTTGTAGAATAAATTTGGCATTAATGTCTCCCAATGGCTTATGCTTTATTTCAACTACACAATCAGAGTAGTTGATTTAGGCTTTGCTGTAGGCTTTGCTGTATTGTATGAGGAGGATAAGGGGGACACAGAACAAGACAAGGCATGAATCATGTTTCGTTGAACTGTGTCCAATCCTAGTTTAGAGGAGCACAGGTTCTGAAAAGAAGTTGGCATTAAGAGATGTTTGTGCAAAACTCTTGAAGTTTGTTTTGGTTGTATTTAATGGAGTGTTTTGATGTAAAGGGGGGGGGAATGGTAGAATATTTCTTAATATATAAGCAGCTTTATCAATGATGTGATGTTAAATAGGGAGACTTTCCCAAATCAAACTTTGAAAATAAGTCCTTGCATGAATTGGAAACTTATATTCTTGTGAGACTGCAAATCCATGAACCAGAAATATTCCCCAGAGTTCTGCAGTGTAGCCATCAGCTAAATGTTCTAATATTTTTCCATTGTGAAATTCTGGCTAATGAATCAGCTTGTTTTTAAAAATACCCTTCAAACAAATTGAGCATGAAAACACTAGTCTTATTTGTATGATGCTGTCAGTTATTCTTAAATTTTCATTAGTGCTTGCAAATATTTTTCAACACAACTCACTGCTAGAGTCAGTCTGGCAGTCACATGCTCTATTGAAACAGGCAGGTGATCCTGCTTCAAGCAACTGATGCTCAGGTGAGCTAGAAACAGAAAAGAACAGGAGTGACAGCAGTAGCTATTGTGGGAACTCAGCAGGCTGAATTATGCCTGCAGTTATCTATTCAAATCCCTTTTTTAAGGGACTCAATTGCAAGACTAGTCTGAGAATTTAAGCTGTATTGTCTTAGGTTTTGCATGTGCAGGTAGAATTCCTGTTAGTGTAAATCTCTGTTTGCACCGTTGTAGAAAACTGACATTTGTTATGCTGCCCTGTATTGATGGATAGTATTCTGTTAGCTGTGAGGCTCTGGCTCTGATCCTGTCTTCTCCTAGCTAAGGAGATGGTCATGGTAATAATCCCTGGGGTTGCCTGATGGTGTTAAACATGAAGTTCTGTGATGTAATTTAGTCACTTTAATATGCAGGGACCTTACATATCAAACAAAAGGAGGGAGAATCAGATTGCAGCAAGAAGTAGTTATTACAAAGTATTAATTCCCCAAACAAATAACATTTTTCTTTTTAGATAATGAAAGAAATCCAAGAACACAAAATTAAAATATATGAATTTCCAGAAACAGATGATGAAGAAGAAAATAAGATTGTTAAAAAGATAAAGGTAAATAATTTTCTTTTGAAAATCTGCTTGCTGGGGGGTGGAGGAGGGTAGGGAGTGAAAAGCTTTTTATCATTAATGAAGAGCCCACCAAAATGCTGACAAGATTAAAAATCAGATGTAAAGCTATTCTAAGAGTCACTGTTCCTCAGCAGAGGCAATGAATGACACACTTGGATAACTTAAGTCTTTTAATGGCTAAAATTCAGAATGAGAGCACTAGATCACATGTTCATTTAATGCACTCTTAAAAGATCATTTTTTTTTTTTCATTCCATCCCTATTTGACTTTCATCCACCTACCACATTTTGTTTGATTTGAGCTTTGAAGGAGGCAGGAGTTGTCTTTGAGACAGAGGTGTGCAGTGGCACAGAGGGTGTGCATTATGGTTAATAGCTGTCTGGCTAATTGATATACTGAACCCTTAAAGGAGACAAATGACTACAGAAAATCAAGATTGTCAGGCTGTTAAAAGGCTTTTTCTTTGTTTACTCATGTTTTTGTTTTTTTCTTTTATGTTGGAGTCCATCTTATATATGTTTCTTGAGCCTTGCTTCTGTTTGTTGAGTAGCTGTAACAGCCTGTAAGAGCTTTTAAATTTTATTTTGTTACTGTGGGAATCCCCTAGGATAGATAAACGCAAAAAGCAAAAATGGAAGATATTCTGGGACTGAGCCTAAAAGAGAAGAACAGAATAAAAGCAAGGACAAAGGTCCAAAATATTTAGCTTTGTACACTGTTCCTTTCAGCTACTTGAAGCAGCTCTTGGCTCCTTTGTTGCTTGTTACACTAGAGGGATTTTTGGTTCAGCTGAAAAGAAGAACTTGATGTAGTTCTTTGCCAAACCTTTGAAAACTTTGTACAAGATCCAGTCAAAGTAACAGTCCTTGTAGCCAGTGGAAATATGAATTGATAAATAACTACTGTGCAATTGAGTAAACAGGAGATGGTTTGCCTGTTGCTTGGCTTACTGATTAACAGTAATGTCCGTTTCTTATCTGGATTTACAGAATACAACAGTGTAAGGAGTTTCAGAGGGGGTGTGTGTATATATATGTAACTAAACTAGGCAGAGGTCAGTAAACACAGCTATTGCACTTTGGATAAGCTGCATTGCAGTGTTACAGCGCCAGACTAGCTTATGTCAAGTTTATACAGGGACATGCTTTCTGTATGTTTTGGCAGTAGAAATTTTGGGTTTTAAAGTAATACTTTGTCTTGTAGGACCGTTTACCTCTTGCTGTGGTAGGTAGTAATACGATCATTGAAGTCAATGGCAAGAGAGTTAGAGGAAGGCAGTACCCATGGGGTGTTGCGGAAGGTAAGCCTTTCTCATTATTTTTATCCATTTAAAACTTACTAGACGTTTAGTATGTATTTGAAATGTTTAAAATGCTTAATTTGAGTGTGCTTTGGTCTGGAAATTTACTGAATATATAATTTTGTTATTCTGACAGTCTTAGAATGAGGTGAAGTTTCAGCAGCATATAACTTTCTGAGCAGATCACTGCTGAAACCTCACTGAGGAATTGTAAAAGCTGTAGTAACTTACTGCAGTTAGTGGTGAAGCTTAGATTACAGCTGTTTGCTAGCATTCTTATTTTCATTTTCTTCACATAAAAACTATATATTTCTTAAATTCTT